>JASEVX010000009.1:73526817-73562511 GCA_031761405.1 Serripes groenlandicus
AGGGGGTAGAGTAAATTATTCATAAGTAGTAGTTGTCTTCTTCGCACACTGTTTGTAACACGGTATCAATATATTATTTCCAATTCCCAGACGTTACTATAGCTTCTTAGATACATTTTCTTTATAGTTTTTTTCAACTGACGATTTTAAAGTCTGTTATAGTGAGACGGTCCACTATAAAACCAAATCTTTTATATAATCGCAGTTAATGTTTACCTGATACGATATTTAACACCTTTCCCACCTGCAGACGCATTTTGGCACAATAGCAGCAGACGATTTTTGAAAACATTGTGGCCACAATGTTTTTAACTTTATTGAACAATTAAGCTATCTTTTATGGCGATTTGTTTAGTTTTTTGTCACTATGTATTCAAAGTCGTCTGCTGCAGATGTGTTGTACGTGGGAAAGGGTTAAAGGATAATTATGAAAGGTTAACATTTGAAACAAAGTTGAAAACATTAGGAGAGAGTGAGAAATAGCTCGTTTGGGAACTTTTCTCCTTTTCTCTCACTGTTATACTGTATTTTGTTTTTCACACAGGTCATGTGGCCCTATTGAATTTATATTTGAAAATAAACTTCTTCATATCATATATGAACGTCGTTGAGTCGTAAAGGGCGTCAGAGACGCTTTCTGACGCCTCTGCAGCAGACGGCTTTTTGAAAACATAGTGACTAAAGAAAAAATTGCTCAAAACGAGCAATTTCTCCTTTTGCCACAATGTTTTCCACTTTTAGTCATAGGTTATCCATTCAATTATAGAGATTTTCTATTTTATATGTTTACATGTTCAAAGTCGTCTGCTGCAGAATTGTCGTATGAGGGAAAGGGTTAAGTATCCGACAATTCGTCCAAATATAATCAGAGTGTAAAGACGTCAAGGTTGGTCTGTTTCCTTATGTACTGACCTGAATATTTTACACACCCTCTTGTAAACGCTTCTGACGTCTTTAAAGCAGGAGACGTTTGAAATCATAGTGACAAATAGAAAAAGTGCTCATATTGAGCAATTTCTCATTTGTACACAATGATTTCAACTCTATTCAAATAATCATACTATCATTTAAAGAGATTTTATATATTTTAGGACTTGATAATTTTCAAAGTCGTCTGCTGCAGATTTATTGTATTATGAGAAAGGTTGATTAAAAATCATAGACTTGGGAACGAATACATCGAGGGCTTGGCGTGAAACGGTTTGTAACTAAAAACCTATTTTGAGCATCCCCTGGTTTAGGGGCAATTTTGACCCCTTTGTAAAGAATGCAAATTTAGGTGTCATTGCTCAGAACGAGCAATGGCACCTAAATTTCCATTGTTTACCAAACAAAATGATTTAACGCTTATAAAGACTTAATGGCGAGGTGATAAACCTTTTGTAACAAAATACAAATTTTAGTTACAACTGTTTCACGCCAAGCCCTCGACATGTCCTTTTTACACACATATCGGATATAGCGGTACGTACCTTCGGACGCCGGTAAGGTGAACTTTCATCTGTCTCAGATTAACGCTTTCGCGCCGTTTAAAGTAGACTCTTCCATGTTCAAACTCGTACAAAACTATTTTCATGTTATAGGATTTTTGGAATATCTTTATAACTTACAGCCAAACAATGCAGATTTCAGGTGAGACAGCTCGTTAAGAGCTGCCTCACCTGAATCTGTATTGTTTGCAAAAAAGCTCAATATTGCCTTTGGCCATGAAAGAGTTAAGCCACATCAAATAATCTCAATAAATCAGACCAAATACTTGTCTGATCGTATATTGGATATGACTATAAAGGACATTCATCGCTTCTCTATATCGTTTATTTATATAGGTCTATTTTAACTTTTTTATAACGAACGACAAGGAACGTGACAATTTGATTGGCCGGCGCAAAGGTCACTCTGAGACGACCTATGTGGAGCAGTTATCATATCTATATACGAGCGAGAGAAGATTAGGTCTGGTTTTAATGAGATTGAGCAACATCATTTTTGGTTATTATGGGATATCCCGGTTCGCTGTCATTTAAAGTTGCATTGGCGTATATCTTCCATGCGTTTATGTATATTGACGACAAATGGGAATACTCAGAGACATAAAAATACATCTCTGTATTTGTATGTGTCTGAAATAATTCAGATAGGAATTGTATACTTTCGAATCTTTTTTTTTTATTAAACAATTTGTGTTTTTTTTTGTTTTTATTCAAGTAATAAGTTATAAACCATTGTATAGGATATGTCAGGTTTGCGAAATGGAGAATGTGTCGGCGAAATGGAGAATGTGTCGGCGAAATGGAGATATTACATCAGCGAAACGGAGATATGAAGGGCTATAATATGTTTTTGAAGTGAAAGTTCAGATCGAGTTTTCGAAAGAATAAATTAAATGGATTTAAGTAAGTTGAATTAGAGATAAATGTCACTGAAACTGGGCGGTCGAGGTTAAAATGATATTGGACTGGAAGTAATTATGTTCTGAACATTTTTCTATAAATATATATAAATATGTGACATTTCATGTTATCGTTTTTGGCCTGGGGCTTTAGCCCCTGGTCATAGTAGTAATACCATTTTTTTCGGAGTTGGCAGCCTGCCATTGCTGTTAGCACCAAACAACGCATGAGAAACTGCGCGAGAAACATAGTTTATCATGGATTCAACAAAACTGCATTTAAAAGGTTAGAATCTCCCCCATAAATATCATTTTAATGTTGTTGGAACATCAGTGAAAAACTTAAGGCGTGAGTACTCCAATATAAGTTTAAGAAATACTTTTAACCCTAACCCTAACCCTAACCCTATGCGCCGAGAGGGTCAAATATGGACGCTTGTTAACATTATTAACATTCGCGAACAGGAACGGAAAAAAAGAAAGAAGTCACGTGAAATATACAGTGGCGGATTAACCGGGGGCGGGGGTGTAGGGCCCGTGCGTCGAACAATTAATGGTAAACAAAGAAAAAGCGTGGCAAATGTAATGGCGGATTTAGCGGGACCAATGGGCCCGTGCCCGACTTCCCCCCCCCCCACGAGAGAAGTCACGTGAAATATACAGTAGCGGATTAACCGGGGCCGTAGGGGCCGTGCGTCGAAAAATCCAAACTTCCAGCAGCCCCCAGGCCGTCAGCACTGCAGTGCTTTTATTATTCTTACACATTACTTAGTAAGTAATAGAACTATATTGATTTGCTACAAGCGACCAGGTCTGTTTCAATATTCTGATACATACAGGGTCCATCCTAGACCGTGATAATACATCTACAAAGATAAATATTCGCACAACGCAACGAAAAGTAGACTAAAATGAAGGTTTGACAAAATAATTAACCAAAACGTATGCTGGTGTTGTCATATGAATGGATTTCTTTTAGCTTAATTTCTGATTCGTGCACTAATTACGACATGATGAAACGGTTTTATGCTCAGTGTGGGCGGAGTAATTATTGACACCCCTAACAAAAACTATTAATATACCAAACATTTCTTTTACAACAAAGGACACTAATCCACCTACCTTTATGGTTTAAGAGGTTTTTTACCACCGAAATTTGCCAAATGTTCTCCTGTCTCGCGGCTTTCATGCTCGCTGTGTTGTATTTCCGGTGCGCATGCCCATTTGTACAATACATACACTATCTCACAGACATACACACTTTCACGTTACACCGGGGCTGTATTCTAGTAATGTATCAGAAGAGACCGCCTTGGTAGTGTAGACGTAGAGCGTCCGCCTCGAGTGCGGGAAATCGCGGGTTTGATCCTCGGTCTGGTCATACCAAAGACGACTTTAAAAATGGTAGTAATGGCTGTCCCTCTTCGCGCTCAGGATTGCGGGGTTAGCATTACGACTGACTGGATGGTGTTAGGATAAATGGACCAGTAGAACTAGTCACTTACCCATGAAACGCCGTGATATAACTGAAACAGTGTTGAATGCGACGTCAAGCACCAAGCAATCAAATCCATCAATGTAACAGTTTATAATATTTCAGTCGGACAGTGCAGACTGTACCCGAGTTCGTCCGAAGATCTAACAAGCTTCTAAATCGCCCGAAGCGGTTTATTTTTTGAAAATGATGGAAGGGTTATATAGGAATGGAGTCGCTCACGATGACATTTTATAGTGGTTAGGGATAAGTAAGTATACACGGGACGGGAAAACGATCTTGAATCTATTGGACTTGTTTTGGATTAATTAACCATTTCCAATACATTGACGCTTTCTGACGCCTTTGCAGCAGCCGATTTTTAAAAACACTAACTGACAAGAAAAAAAACGAGCGAGTTCTCTATTTGCAACACTTTTTTCAACTGTTTTTCAGTAATGATACTTTCATTTATGGAGAATTTCCACGTTTTTGACTAAATGTGGACAAAGTCGTCGGATGCAGATTTATTGTATGTTGGAAAAGGATTAGGTCAGTTTGGAAAAAACATGTATGTATGGGGACAGTGCCGGCCTAGTAATGTACAGGCCGTCTCGTGAACTATCCCTAAGTACCTACACTCGATGAAAAACACAACTACTGTAAACTTACCCTTTGTTGGTGTAGGAAAAGAAACCCTTGCACAAAACAAGTAATGAGTGTATTACCGCACTGATTAAATCCGGTATCGAGAGTACTACAATTAAATTAATTATACTCCACTTAACCCTTTCCCTCCTATAGACGGTTTCTGACGCCTCTGCAGCAGACGGCTTTTTGAAAACATAGTAACAAAAGAAGAAATTGCACAAAACGTGCAATTTCTCCTTTTGCCACAATGTTTTCCACTTTTTGTCATAGGTTATCCATTCAATTATGGAGATTTTTTATGTTTTGACAACATACGTTCGAAGTCGTCTGCTGCAGAATTGTCGCATGAGGGAAAGGGTTAAGATGTTGACAACGGACGTTCAGTAAGCGTTACGTCTGTCAATCAAGATAAAGCCGCGAGATACGGAAACGTTTGCAAAGTGAAATTGGACAAGTTGTCGGCTAGATGCATATAACTGTATCTAAGATAATGTACACGTTGTCGTTACGCTTTCATTGCTGCACGCTAATTAACCCTTTTTCACTTACGCATACACCAATTAAGGCAATTACATCAGACGATATCTGAAAAACACTGTGGGGAAAGAAGAATTTGCACATGATGAGCAATTTCTTTTTTGTTCCCCCAATACCTGCAACTCTGCATTTTATTTAATTTTCCCATTTTCAAGAAATTATATTGTTTTCCTTGTGATTTTCGAAGCATTTGACACCAACATACAAAACAAGGTTAAACTCTAGAAAAGGGGCATTTTTCATGTTCTAAAATCATTATTTGACATTCAAACCCTATGTTGTGGGTACTCAAAAGAATCGTCTCAGTGAGACGATTATTTTGAGTACCACAACATAGTATTTGGTTGAGTAATAAGATATATATTGTGGGGGTAAAAGGCCTGTTCAGTCCCCCTTGTCTAGTCCTCTTACTGAGTCCGGTTAAGGGTCAAGATGAAATGACTTGGTAGTTACCGTAATAATTATTCACTCTTCATTAGTCTGTGTTGTTGCATGTGTTATTGGTCAAATAAAACTTACACGTTCATTTCAGATTATTCTCTCTTCATTAGTCTGTGTTGTTGCATGTGTTATTGGTCAATAAAACTTACACGTTCATTCCAGATTATTCTCTCGATTAATTCATTCATGTGATTGGGATTGCTAGTTATATAAAAAAGGTGGTGTGAGACAAAACGGTTTGTTTAATTGTGACTTTAAGTGTACTTACATAAGTTGAACTGTCCTCAGTGAATTGGATAAGATTAACACTCGAGAAAGGTAGGACAATTTATGTCAATTTTATTTATAATTTTATAGTCAACTCGTATTTTTTGTTTAACCCTTTCCCTCATATAGACAGACGCTTTTGACGGCTCTGCAGCAGACTTATTGAAAACATTGTTGAAAACATGGCTACATAAGAAGAAATTGCTCAAAACGAGCAATTTCTCCTTTTGTCATCATGTTTTCAACTCTTTTCAATTATTGTACGTTCTTTTAAAGGGAGTTTCAAAATGTTTTCGGGTATGTTTTCAAAGTCGTCTGCTGCAGAGTTGTCGTATGTGGGAATGACATTTAAGGAAAGACAGATATAGACAGACATACAGACATACAGCCATACATACATACATACATACATACATACATACATACATACATACATACATACATACATACATACATACATACATACATACATACATACATACATACATACATACATACATACATACATACATACATACATACATACATACATACATACACACATACATACATACACACACACATACATACATACATACATACATACATACATACATACATACATACATACAGACATACAAATAGAAATACAAGCAGACATACAGTCAGACAGACAGACAGACAGAGACAAGCAGTGAAAGTCAAACATGGTTTTGAATATTTTTAAATATATCTCCTGCAGTGAATTCTAGTTATGTTTACGACAGTAAGAAAGCGTCACTACATGTACGTATGTACGTTATCTATTCATCCCAAAATTGGTGTATCGAGATAGCAATACGTCGGCTGCGTTTGCTTCCTGGTGTGTTTTCCAAGTCAAATTCGGAAATATTTTAATTCTGTAACTTGACTGCAAATTCGAAGTGGTATTCGCATTGGTCCTGGGCAGGCCAAGCACGCTGTACTAATTAATGTCGATGTTAGATGTTCACAGCATGAGAAGAATTGGTCACATACAAACAATCTGCAACAGACGATTTCGAAACAATCTATAGGCAAAGATATTGAACTTATAATATTATAAATGAAAATAAAAACTATATTATAGAGTTGAAAACATTGTTATAAAAAGACAAAATCATTTCTCATAATGAGCAATTTCGCCTGTTTGCCTCAATGATGTCAAAATTCGCCTGCAGTAGATGCGACAAAAGTGTCTGCATATGGGAAAGGGTTAATGACAGCATATAAACTGTACAATGTTTTGAACACGGACTGGTCGTCATAATTCACGGTTGACGTGAAAAACGTAACCTATCACCTGATATGCCGGGTTTTAAACGTCTACCTGTAATCGTCTATTGTAAGTCCGTTTCCATGGTGTAGTGGTTAGAGCGTCCGCTTAGAGAGCGAGAGACCAGGATTCGATCGCGGTTTGGGTCATACCAAATATTTTAAAATTGATATCAATGATTCCCCTCGATATCGCTAAGGGGGTGTGTGTGTGTGTGTGTGTGTGTGTGTGTGTGTGTGTGTGTGTGTGTGTGTGTGTGTGTGTGTGTGTGTGTGTGTGTGTGTGTGTGGTGGTGTGGGTGGGGCGGGGGGGGGGGGAAATAAGTATTACGACACATGCACGGGTGTCAGGATAAAAAGTACTGGTATAAATGGTCATTTATCCAGGAAACGCCGTGATATAACTGAAATACGATTGACAGTGGCGTTAAACACAATGCGAACAAAACAAACAACACGTCTGCTGTAAAATAAATCTCGTGACATGAGTATAACATCGGGAAAATGGGAGTACAGTTGAATCGCGATAATTCGAATAAGCGATTACTCGACTATATCATTTAACTCGAACCATTATCCGATTACTGAACTATATCATTTAACTCTAACCATTATCCGATTACTCGACTTTATCATTTAACTCAAACCATTATCTGATTACTCGACTATATCATTTAACTCGAACCATTATCTGATTACTCGACTATATCATTTCACTCGAACCATTATCTGATTACTCGACTATATCATTTCACTCGAACCATTATCCGATTACTCGACTATATCATTTTAAATAGCTCTGTTTCAGGGATGACTCCTGTTTACCCTTTCCAATATACAACAAGAAGAATTTTGATGCAAAGCATCAAAGAAGCCGCGCATGATTTTGAAGCATGACTTAAAGGAAGCAGATGCAGTTCAGAACATTGAAATAACCTGTGCAAGCAGACAGGATGTAAATATTTCGAACAAGAAGGCCAAATGTCCCTTTATTATAAACAAGAAGGCCAAGATGTGCCTATATTGCTCACCTGGCTACCATAGCCTAAATAAAAAGGTTACCAAGAGCAGAAAGGGTCAATATTGACGTAGGGATTAAACGTTTTACATGCTACGATCTATGTGATATTCAGCATGTGAAGTTTAGTCGTGAAATGACAAGATTAGTCCTGAAACTATTTGGTTTACAGTTTGCTTAACATTCACTGCAACTATAATGCAACTACAAGCTGAAGTTTCTCAATTTTTGTTTACCAATAAACTGTTTTAGATCCATTAGATAAAAAAAAAAACATAGGTGCTTAGATATTAACATATATTAAGGTTTATTGCCTCTAGTTATAAGTTAAGTGTGACTCAAGCTTTGGAAGGAGAGGTGGAAGTATATTCTCCTTCCAGTTTAGCAGAAGTATGATAGCAAAAACGGAAGCATATAAACAAAAAATACGAGGTAATTTAAAATAAAAAAAAAGAAGATATTTATGATCAAGATTGAGCATTATGAAAGTCCACATGTATAGTCAACATATAGCAATAATTATTGAGTCTGTTTTGTTTGTTTGTAAATGTCACTTAAATCGTTTTGAACATGTCAGTAGAAAACTAAAAAATAAACAAAAGGAAATGGTCAAGTCAGTTCCCTAACAGAGCAAAGAGCGAAAACCAGTCGGTACGAATCGTTCATCTCGAACGAAACATGAAAAACCGGGTACGAATCCAATGAATGTTAGAAATCGGATGAAATCGTGAAAACAGCGAAGTATTCATAACGGAAGGAAGCTGAGACAACTTAATTACTCTATGGGAACCGATGACACCTTATCGTCTATTAAATAACCAAAATCTCCAAGCGATGACATGCTGCATTTACAAATAGAACGGGTCACGTTACGGCCATACCTATTGCATAATTGGTTTAACGTTGTTTTTACAGTTTTTAGAATTATTGGAAGCCGCTAGGAGGCGGCTTCCTGTAGGGATGCTTTTAATTTTCGGTAAAGGAGAATATTTAGACCTGCCAGCGTGACCACATATCTTGATTTCTCTTTGTCCTTTCTAAGTACATTAATTTAAGGTAATGACTTTTAAAACATCTCTTTTACACTCTATATACATGTGTGAGTTTTACAAATTAAAAACAAAAGACAAAGGCCAGTATATTAATTGAATGTATCTACATTTCTATTTAAGCGAAATTCATATTGTATCTACTCTAGACAGTAAAATAGAGAACCCTTCTATTGAATTTGTAAATGTAGTCTGGTTCCTTAAAATTACATACTATGATATATTACGAATTAATTAGACGAAGAAGCCTCGTCCCGTATTCACTAAACTTTTCAATTTAGATATTTGTCTAAATCTAAATCTTAATATTTAGTCCACGTTTTAGATTGAATCCGTATTCACCAACGCGTTTTAAACCGATCTCAATTTGGTCTGGTGTGTAAATGTCGTAAGCGGCCAAGAAGCGACTCTGGTTCCCGAATCAAGTTAAGAGCTAAAATAAAAGACAGTACCATTAATCTATAGTCTATTTATAGATTTTCATTTTTATCGCAATTTCACATACATTTTTCATTTGCTTTACTTTTAATAATCTGACTTTCATGTTCAGTACATACTGGATTCAAAGTTAACTTTGAGTACAATTGTCATCGCAAAATGCAGACATGAAAAGATTTAAACCACAGAAATATCTGTTTCAAGATCAATTTCGTTCTTTTTCGCTGTTGCAGTTCCAAATTTCATGAATATCGCGGTAAACACGATATCGGTGTATTTTGCCTAGCCAACAACATGTTTTATCACGGATGCGATGTGAACATCCAGAATACTTAAATGAAATGAAATATTCTGGTACTTACAAACAAAGTGTGATCGGATTAACTGAACTGTATTTAACTTATCACTGTAAATGTAGACAACATTTCAACTCTTATATCAACTGGTAAATTTACAGTTTGAGAAATAAATTCAAGTAAATTTTCAAGCACTGGTTTAACGTTTTCAAAAACATTGAAACTAGTTCCTATGTTAAGCCTTTCCCTTATACGTGGCACATTAAGTAAAAATTGGAACATCTTGCTAAATGAAGGTATAATTTATGGACATAAAGTAGAAAACATTGTAGCAAAAGGATAAATTCCTCGTGATAAATTTCTCTTTTTGTCACAATGTTTTCAAAAGTCGCTGCAGCTATTGTCAGTCTTTCGGATTACGGTGTACATAGAAATACGTTTACTTGATTTTCTGAATGCTAATCACGACACGAGTTCACATCAGTTTCGTCAACTCGAGATTGTGCGTTTGTAATCCGACAGCTTTGATTTTCAATTGCTCAATTTGCCACAATAATTTCAACTCTTTTCAATTATCCTACTATCATTTATAGAGATTTTCTATGTTTTGTACTTGGTGATTTTAAAGTCTGTCAGAGTAAACATCATTGAAATCATTGTGGCAAAAGGAGAAATTGCTCATAATGAGCAATATCTGCATTTGCCACAATAATTCAACACTTTTCAATTTATGTATGAAACCCTTATCCATTATCATGACTTACCGATACAAACGAAAAACAGATTTTCTGTGTGTCAGTATTATTTGATAAAACATTATCATAACAGGGCGTGTGTTCAATACAAATAGTTGATTGTTTTTGGTACTAATTTAAATTTATCATAACCTCTTGTCCATTTATCTTTAGTATTATATGTCACTTTTTATGATCAGCTTAACTCTAAATTATCTCATTCACTTAAAACACAGACCCTGCCAGGTTAAATATCTTACATAAAACTTATATCTTCAATAATCGATATCAGCATTACTGACTACAGATTAAATTGTTCTAATGGTTGTGGATTTAAATGATCTTTTTTCTTTTTTCTTCATGTGAAACGAAATATTGCGGCTTCTCTTTGATGCTTTGCATCAAACATCCGTCTTGTACTGTAATATGTAGTAATTAAAATGAATCATCATTGATTTTTTAAAGATTACCCATTTATTTAAAAATCTCAATATTGTAAATAGGCAAGAACATCGCCAGAAACTTTTTTCTGAGCTTTGATGAATCGGGTCGTAAACCAAACCATAAAAAAAGCGTAGCCTAGGAAGTTAGGGGAAAGTTATTAAATACCCATAACATGTGTCTAAAGTTTTGTAATAACGGTAGCAGACATACGTATTTTGTATCTTACTTTGTTTCTTAAATCATTTTATACAATTTATTTATTCATTAAGTTTTTTTTTGTTTTTTTCCAACATATCACAGAGTTTTTCTTAACAATAATAATGTTGGTTTCTCCCTTTTCGATTACGTCACCCCATGGTACAAAATTAAAACCTATCCCATACTGACGCCGCGCTTACAACCGGCGTCAACAAGTCTTCAGCAGTCCAAATTTAGGCAGACATATAGAACATCCTTATAAATGAAGGCATACTTATTGAATAGATTTGAAAGAGCACTTCCAGCTTATTATAAACCCTTTTCCACGTACAATAAAATCTGATTTTCAATATTTTGGACTTGATAATTTCAAAGTCGTCTGACTTTGAAATTATCAAGTCCAAAATATTGAAAATATCTATAATCTATAAACTTATTGTGATAAAGGGTGAAATTGCTCGTCTACTTCAATTGATTGAATGGGGTTTAACGCCGATTTCAACAAATTTTCAGTCATATCACGGCGGCCAGTTCACCTACTCATGCGTTTCCTGGTTATTCCACACTAGTACACCACAAAACATACTTTCCAAGCAACTGGCTACATTTTCACATAGACATACAGCCCATTGGTGAAAGACGAAGGACGCAGGTCACAGTGACTTTTGTCAAACGTCGGAAAGAATGTTAACCGAGCCGGGATTCGAACTCACATCCCCTGGATTGACAGCCCGCGTCGCTACCGACTGAGCTACCGGGGCTCGGCCTGTCTGCTTCAAATGCGTCAGAAAGCGTATACATGAGGGAAAGGGTTAATAGACGTTACGACTGACGAACAACTTAGAAGTGTATCCCCACCTGTTTCAATTTCCAAATTGCTGAATCAAAAGGCAAATGGACGAGACTAATTTGTATTCCCAATGACTGTATTGATACCTCAACCACATTATACTCAGAGCTCTCGAGTTATAATACGTATTTCATCATATACAAGAGAAAGTTGATGCAAGGCATCAATGTCGCCGGAAAAGACTGCATTGATTTATTGTTTAACACACATGTATTCCTGACTTTCATTAGTCTAAACATACACATAATGTTTTCATAAGGACTAATTCCAGGATTTTTGAAATTCCACATAGATCTACAAATTTCAGGATTTCTTGTGGTCAGGATTTTGGATGTTTTGTATTTGTCAATAAAAACCCAACAAATTAATACATTTTGGGATTTAAATCTACATGCAATAAAAAGCTATTAAAGCAACAATGAAAACCTTTAAACGCTTAAAACATTGAGAAAACGGTTAAATTGCTGAAGACATGAACTTCCTCCTTTTTAATAATAATTACAAGAGAAAGTTGATGCAAGGCATCAATGTCGCCGGAAAAGACTGCATTGATTTATTTTTTAACACACATGTATTCTTGACTTTCATTAGTCTAAACATACACATAATGTTTTCATAAGGACTAATTCCAGGATTTTTGAAATTCCACATAGATCTACAAATTTCAGGATTTCTTTTGGTCAGGATTTTGGATGTTTTGTATTTGTCAATAAAACCACAACAAATTAATACATTTTGGGATTTAAATCTACATGCAATAAAAAGCTATTAAATATTTCCATGTCTGAAGCAACAATGAAAACCTTTAAACATTGAGAAAACGGTTAAATTGCTGAAGACATGAACTTCCTCCTTTTCAATAATAATTATAATAAATATTTCACAGATGTTAAAATTTATCCTCGTATGTTTAAAAAGTAGACCACACTTGGAACAACATATCAGCTAAATTGTTTATCTAAATCGTTGATGCATACAATATATGTTTGGCGTAAGAGAAATGCCAGTTGCGAGTTCCATTACTATTTAATAGGTGGCAAGTATGAAATTAATTGGGTGCGAAAGAGCAGATTTTCTTTATTTCTAAATCTATTGTTTATCAGAGTTTGTTCTTCTCTTAATTTGTTTCAAGCCAAATAATCATTTAATATCAAATATATTTAAACATTTAAGTGTGTAATATTAGCTATCTATCTGTTATAAGGTGTTTGAGCATTCTTTCGAAATGTTGACCCTCGTTTCAAAATCCGAGTCGTAGTGTCAAACATCGAAGAAAGTGAATAAAAAATCAGGCAAAGCTTTAGTGCATTCGAGAGAAAAAAGCATTTCTATAGTATCTGCCTTTCTCCTATATTCGACCCATGCACTCGTTTCGTGACGTTTAAGAAATCAATTTGTCGTGCGACATTTTTTGTATGCATAAAAAAGTCACTTTTCTAAGTTTACATTTTACTTCCGGTTACTTCGCTTTGTTTACATTTTGGCAATATGAAACTAGGTCACAAACTGAGGAGAAGGCGTTTCGACGTTCACGACCGATAAACAGGATTATATTTGAGACATATTTTCACCAATTATTCTTATTTTTGTTTCTGTTACCAGTTTATGTTGATACTTATCTATTAAAAGGAGAATTCGACGTTATTTTAATATCGATAATCGGCTGCAAGCAGGTGCGCGTATGTAAACAAATTAGACTGTGCGACGTAAAGGTTTGTAGTTATCGCCTTTTGATTACATAGTTTATGAAAATAAAGTATCCCAGTCTAGCTAATAGGGACTATTTGTCTTTGTAAATAAAACACAAAAACGTAAATGCCAGTCAAAATAAAGAAACTGCACATACTTAAAACATCGGAATATTTATTTCATTTTAGATGTGTCATAACTTAGTGTTTTTAAACAAACGCAATTGTAATATGTTCAAGACATTTAAAAAAAAAATATATAATAATAACCCCCCCTCCCATGTCATTTCCGAAAACCTATTAAAAATAGAAGTCGCGGGCTTCTGCCCGGCGACTAATAATAAATATTTCACAGATTTTAAAAATTATCATCATATGTTTAAAACGTAGACCACACTTGAAACAACATATCAGCTTAATTGTTTATCTAAATCGTTGATGCATACAATATATGTTTGGCGCAAGAGAAATGCCAGTTGCGAGTCCCATTACTATTTAATAGGTGGCAAGTATGAAATTAATTGGGTGCGACAGAGCAGATTTCCTTTATTTCTAAATCTATTGTTTATCAGAGTTTGTTCTTCTCTTAATTTGTTTCAAGCCAAATAAACATTTAATATCACATATATTTAATCATTTAAGTGTGTAATATTAGCTATCTATGATAGACTATCTGTAATAAGGTGTTTGAGCATTCTTTCGAAATGTTGACCCTCGTTTCAAGATGTCAGACATCGAAGAAAGTGAATACAAAGTCGGGCAAAGCTGTAGTGCATGTTTTATTCCACTGCATTCGAGAGAAAAAAGCATTTATATAGTATCTTTCTTTCTCCTACATTCGACCCATGCACTCGTTTTGTGACGTTTAAGATATCAATTTGTCGTGCGACATTTTTTGTCTGCATAAACAAGTCACTTTTCTAAGTTTACATTTTACTTCCGGTTACTTCGCTTTGTTTACATTTTGGCAATATGAAACTAGGTCATGAACTGAGGAAAAGGCGTTTCGACGTTCACGACCGATAAGCAGGCTTATATTTGAGTAATATTTTCATAAAATATTTCTTATTTTTGTTTCTGTTACCAGTTTATGTTGATACTGATCTATTAAAAGGAGAATTCAACGTGATTTTCATATCGGTAGTCTATGCAAGCAGGTGCGCGTATCTAAACAAATTTGACTGTGCGACGTAAAGGTTTGTAGTTATCGCCTTTTGATTATAGTTTATGAAAATAAAGTATCCCAGTCTAGCTATTAGGGACTGTATTGTCTTCGTAAATAAAACACAAAAACGTAAATGCCAGTCAAAATAAAGAAACTGCACATACTTAAAACATCGGAATATTTATTTCATTTTAGATGTGTCATAACTTAGTGTTTTTAAACAAACGCAATTGTAATATGTTCAAGACATTTAAAAAAAAAATATCTAATAATAACCCCCCCTCCCATGTGATTTCCGAAAACCTATTAAAAATAAAAGTCGCGCGCTTCTGCCCGGCGACTAATAACTAGACAAGTATTGTGAGCACCCACACAATATTGTTTGTTTGGAAAATAAGTTGATTGTTTGGTGTGGGGTTTTTTCAACGCTTTCACCAAGCTTATAAAGAAGATAGTGTTCATGTTTACATGTCAATCTTCACAGCACAGTAATACGTGTTTTGAATGCGAGTGTATAACTCCCCTAATTATATAGTCTAGTTAACCTCTTCCCTTATACGACAATTCTGCAGCAGACGACTTCGAACGCATTTTGTCAAAACATAGAAAATCTCGATAATTGAATGGACTATGACAAAAAGTGGAAAACATTGTGGCAAAAGGAGAAATTGCACGTTCTGTGCAATTTCTTCTTTTGTCACTATGTTTTCAAAAAGCCGTCTGCTTCAGAAAGCGTCTATATGAGGGAAAGGGTTAATATATGAACTCGGCTCCATGAAAATGTATAGGTCATATAACGCCAAATACATCCGCGGCCTTGCCAAATAGTCCCTGAATACATGTACCTTGGTTTGCGTAGAAATTAGGATACACCTTCACCAGAATTAATTAAATATATGATAATTAGTTTAAATTCATTGTAAATATGTGTAGGATGCGTTTTTGGTTATATGATCTGATGTGAAAGTAAAAGCAGAGTATGTGAAAAAAAAAAGTTTTGGCGTATCCCGATTGTGTTCAAATAGACGGTTACCATCTTCGCGCCTGAATTCTTTCGTGCATAAAACATGACACAGTGAACATGTTGAATCTCTTTTTATTGCATGTCAATCCCGAATTGAATACTTTGTGGTTTAATTGACAATTACAAAACTTCCAATATTTTGACGAAAATTATTCAACCCTGATATTTGTATGTAGTATTTAAAAACAACCTGGAAATAATCATTAATAAAAGAAAAAAAGAAATACATGATAGCCATGCCACGAGAAAACCAACATTATGGACTCTGCGTAATTTATCGACCCAGATCAGCCTGCGCAGTCCGCGCAGGCTAATTCGGGCCGACACATTCCGTCTTATGGGGATATAGGTATAGATTAATGATTCCTGGAACAGAACATCCACAGGAGGCGAAAAGTGTCTGTCCGGGTTAGCCTGCGCGGCATGTTTAGGCTGATCTGGTCGATACATTGCGCATAATATTGATTTTTTTTTTTTTTTTTCGTGGAACGGCTGATATATATTGAGACTAATGAATGTAACGATGACTCAAAAATGTTTATTATCAATAACTGATGAACAGCTGGCCGTGTGTGTGGTCAACCTAGTTTAGATTGTCAAACAAATCATATACAATGAAATGATTGACCCCACCCCTTATGTTCTAATATGCATCGCGGTTGTTTACTGTTTCTTCAAATCTAATAGTTTAAGTGCTGTATATGCTTTATTGCAGTCTGAAGTTCTGGTGATATTTTTGCCTTGCATTAACTTTCTCTTAACCCTTTCTCTCATACGACAATTCTGCAGCAGACGACTTTGAACGTATTTTGTCAAAACATAGAAAATCTCCATAATTGAATGGATAACCTATGACAAAAAGTGGAAAACATTGTGGCAAAGGGAGAAATTGCACGTTTTGTGCAATTTCTTCTTTTGTCACTATGTTTTCAAAAAGCCGTCTGCTGCAGAGGCGTCAGAAAGCGTCTATATGAGGGAAAGGGTTAAAATAGCTTATCTACGTCCCTGCCATTATTGAATAGAGTTGGAAACATTGTCATTATGGGCAATTTTTTATTTTTTTTTATTTTATCACAATGTTTTTTAAAGATCGTCTGCTGTAAATGCGTCAAAAAGTGTTTGTATGTGGGAAATAGTTTATAGTCTTGTTAAAGGAAACTTTGAACTGTGAGTTACGATCTTTACAATTATAGATACAAATTACTTTTCTTTGCAGCAGACGACGAAAAATGTAGTCAAATATATTTAAAAAAAAAAAAAACATCTCTATTTATGATAGAACAACTTATTTAATGAAGTTGAAAACAGTAAAGCTTAAAGAGATACTGCTCATTATGGGCATTTTTTCCTTTTTCCATATTGTTTTTTCAGAAGTCGTCTGCTGCAGATACGTCAAAATGGCGTCTGTATGTGGGAAAGTATGAACGTTTAGAGAATATAAAATGTAGTGAGAATTTAAATACTGGCTCATCGTAGGCTTGTTTTATCCAGTTTATGATGAAATGTGTTACATGATATGATAGTTAACCCTTTCCCTCATATAGACGCTTTCTGACGCCTCTGCAGCAGACGGCTTTTTGAAAACATAGTGACAGAAGAAGAAATTGCTCAAAACAAGCAATTTCTCCTTTTGACACAATGTTTTCCACTTTTCGTCATAGGTTATCCATTCAATTATAGAGATTTTCTATGTTTGACAAAATATGTTCAAAGTCGTCTGCTGCAGAATTGTTGTATGAGGGAAAGGGTTAACCACTTCAACGCAAAAACACTCTCATACTCGTGAGTTTACATGTCTTTTTTTCTTTATCTTTATTCAGCATTAAATATAACATATTTATAGCCAATACACATATTAATATTTTACATAATATAAGGTTGTATACAAGAAAGCCTTTTCCGAGAAGTTCCGATGGAATATGTAGAATGTATTTTTTCTTTATCTAAGGATTTGAAAAAATATTTATGATGTTAAATCTTTTTAAATCTTTTATGTAAGGTTTTAACATGTATCATAAACGTTTTAACTGTCACACTTAAGGCGGATTAGTAATAACCAGAACGGATATTTGAGAGATTTCATGAAAAAACCAACATTATGGACTCTGCTTGATGTATCGACCCAGATCAGCCAGCCTGCGCAGTCCACGCAGGCTAATCCGGGCCAACATATTCCGTCTTAGGGGAATAGAGGTATAGAGTAATGATTCATGAAACAGAAAATCCACAGGAGGCGAAAACTGTCTATCCATGTTAGCCTGCGCGGCATGCCTAGGCTGATCCGGGTCGATAATTTACGCAGAGACCACAATGTTGGTTTTCTCGTGTAATGGCGCATTTACGTATGATAAACATTATAACTGTCACACGTAAAGATGGATTGATGGCGTATTTCAACACGGTCAATACATCTGACGTATGTCAATAGACCGGAAAAACACTGACCAATACTTTTAAGTTAACCCTTTACCAACATACAACAAATCTGTGGCAGGCGACTTTTAAAACAACTTGGTAAAATAATAAAATGAAAAATCTCTGAAAATGAAAGTATTTTAATTTAATATAGGGATGGCAAACGGTTACCTATATTACTAACCGGTTACTCGTATAATTTACTAACCGGTTACTCGGTTAACCGTATAGATTCGAATGTAGGACGTTTTGGCCACGGATGTTTTGGCCAGGACGTTTTGGCCACGGACGTGTTGGCCAAATGGAAATTCAAAGTAGGACGTTTTGGCCAAATTCTATTTTAAAGCAGAAAAAAACATGTTGAAATATATTGAAGTCTTTATTTTTTAGTACTTGTGGTATGTACGGGTGTGTACAAAATGAAGACTTTTAATAAATATGGATGAAGTTATTCAGTTTGATTTATGTTACTTTCTGCTTTAGAATAGTATTATGCGTTGTTTGTTCTTGGTAGGTTTGAAACTGTAGCATCGTAACAGTTCCATCTGTGAGGCTTAAACATCGGGAGTACTCTCCAGAAGTTGACAACAAGTCCATTGTTGTCTCTCCTTTGGCGAAGTTGTCCAGACACATAAGTTGAGTCAAAGTAGTGCAGCAGTTCCTCGACTGCTTCTGGTAAATTGTCTTTTAAGTAGTCCATGCCTTCACTTACTTGATCTAGTGGAAGGAAAGCCAAGGCATCTATGTGCCCACAAAACAGTCTGAATTCATTATCGTTCTCGTATCGGTGTGTTAGTCCAAGAGCCTGAATTTTGCGCCAAATTGATTGGGATAAATGATAGAAACAAAACTGAATATTTACATGTTCACCAAACACTGATAAAATGGCAATTTCAACAGTTGAACACTACGCTCAAAGTCCACTATTATTGTTGAAGGGAATGGAATTTGGCCAAAACGTCCTACTTTGAACTTCCATTTGGCCAAAACGTCCCTGGCCAAAACGTCCTGGCCAAAACGTCCTGGCCAAAATGTCCGTGGCCAAAACGTCCGTCCACCATAGATTCATAGACAATAAATCCGAGTTTTGTTATTGTTGTTGTTCTTTTAACTCGCATTTCCCGGTCATGTATAATCAGACTAGAAGGTTTTCTTGTCAACCAACTTTTTTAATTTTATTTTTTTAAATTTATAGTTGAGAAAATAATCGTGTTTGTTTTAACGAAGTGACCGTTATACGATTTATAGTATGTTGAATGAAAGAGATGCATAGCTGCATATTTTTAAATACCAACTCAGGGTGAAATGTGTTAGAAAACTAGTCTTTCAATCTTCTAATCAGATTGGTAAATAATCTACAAATACAACAATTCGAATTTTATCAAATTCATTCCAATAACATTAATAAGTCCTTATCATATATTCCTGGCCTTGTATTAGACATCAAATGGTTTTTTAAAAGAAACAAACTGTCCTGTAATTAATCGTTTGATCAGCCCAATTATTCGATAACAAACGGTCATCAATACAATCGAGTGTGGCCGTTTTCACAGTTATGTAAACATTCCCGATCGAGGTGTGAATAATTCAATTCTGGTCAGATACGTGTGACAAATTGAATAGAACAAAAGGTGAAATACAACTGTGTATATATTTTATCTATTTTTCCGAGTACTCGACAGCGTTTCAATTCAACTCTTGCGTTCTACTGTATCTAAGAACAGCTATGAGAAGATAACCAATATTGGTTGTGTCTAAAATAGAATACGACTTTGTGTTGATAGATTATTGTAACGTGTTTACACGAACTGCTCGGATGCGGGAGGTCACGGGTTCGATCGCCCGCCGGGGCATACCAAAGACTTTAAAAATGGTAGTATTGGCTGCCTTCCTTTGCGCTCAGGGGCGCGGGGTTAGCATAACGACTGACTGGTTGGTGTCAGGATAAATGGTCCAGTAGTACTGGTAACCAACCCATGAAACGCGTTGATATAACTGAACAACTGTTAAACTCGGCGTAAAACACCAAAACAAACAAACAGGGGCGTAGCTTGGCAAAAGTCAATGTGTAGGCCGTCTCGTGAGAAAATCAACATTGTGAACTCTGCGTAAAGTATCGACCCGGATCAGCCTAAGCATGCCACACAGGCGTACGCGAATAGACACATTTAGCCTCCTGTGGATTTTCTGTTTCAGGAATCACTACTCTATATATCCCCCCCCCCTTAGACGGAATGTGTCGGCCGGATTAGTCTGCGCGGACAGCGCAGGCTGATCTGGTCGATACTTTACGCAGATGTGTATCGCCGCAGCTGCATTTTGGGGCATTTAAAAAAAAAAAAAAGTGTTGGCACGTGCCTTCGATTCAGTGCCTAAAGGGAGCCACGCCCCTGACAAACAAACTAACACGAACTGCTTGTTCGAATCCCTCGGCGGATAACACTGTTTTTCAATCCCACCTATAGACGCATTTTCATGTATCTGCAGCAGAGGACTTTTGAAAACATCGTGACAAAAGGAGAAATTGATCAAAACGAGCCTCCTTTTGCCACAATGTTTTCAAATTATTTAAGTAATTATCTCGTACTGACAATTATAGAGATGTTCCATGTTTTTGAGTAGACATTTTCAAAGTCGTCTGCTACAGATTTGCTTTTAAAATACCAAGACATATCGTTGAGGAAAAAGTAAAGTAGGGAACTATTTTCTTTTCGAAAGACGTCTCGCACAAAGACGGAAGAAGTCGGAAAAACCTTTCTGGGGCTACTGGTCCGAATGATTGAAAGACGATGAATTAACCTACACCGTGTTGCACGAGTACCCGGATGAGTCTGTGTACGCACATGTCGCCACACATTAGTCTGGACTTTCAGAACAATCACCCTTTCCCCATACAACAATTCAGCAGCAGTCGACTTTGAAATCACCTAGACAAAACACTGAAAATCTCTATAAATAAAGAAAGGTATTATTTCTGGAAAATAGTTGAAAACGTTGTGACTAATAGACAAATTGTTCGTTTGCAGCAATTTCTTCTTTTGTCACAATGTTTTCAAAAGTTGTCTGCTGCTATTGTGTCAAAATGATATCTGCTGCGGAGGCGTCAGAAAGCCTATATATGAGACAAGGAAGACATATATGCACTTCCTGGTGCATTGCTTAAAAAATTGCATTTAAATCT
This sequence comes from Serripes groenlandicus, assembly GCA_031761405.1. Taxonomy (NCBI): domain Eukaryota; kingdom Metazoa; phylum Mollusca; class Bivalvia; order Cardiida; family Cardiidae; genus Serripes; species Serripes groenlandicus. Next base: position 73,548,349 of record JASEVX010000009.1, read on the forward strand.
TTTCACTGGTATCACATCAATTATTGTGTATCCAAGCTCTTAAAAAAATCCCAACGTATTTGGTTACCTATTGCATAAAGAAATCATTTAGATGCTATAATTGTTTAACCTCCTTGACCCTCATGGGTGCGGGGATATGCGTAGAAAAACAAATCGCACAATTAAACTTAGCATAAATAAATGTCTTTCATTGAAATATATCGTATGCATTTTGGAACTACATTAATTTCGTAATTCATACGAAATAAACTTTATAAACTGCCAAATGCATTTAATATCCAAACAAGCATATATACCACTGTATCACCACGTGTTTATCCTGCTTATTCTTTTATAACAAGTTTAGGTTAGCTCAAGTATATATCAACTCATTCCCACCTGCAACCCCATTTTGATGCAGTAGCAGCAGACGACTTTTAAAAACATTGTGGCGAAAGATGAAATTGCTCATGATGAGCAATTTCTTCTTTGGCCACAATGTTTTCAACTTTATTTAACAATTAAAATACCTTTAATGGTGATTTTTCAGGTTTTTGTCACTATGTTTTCTAAGTCGTCCGCTGTAACACTATAGCCTCCCTGTAAGTGAATGATGCGATCTATTCTGTCTTGGGACAGCTCTTGTAACATGCTAACGTGCTAAGGTGTTACTTACCGTCTCGGTGGTGTAGTCGAAGAGCGTCCGTCCCGGGGTGCGGTAGGTCGGGGGTTCGATCACTAGCCGGGTCATACCAAATATTAAAATGGTAGTAATTGCTGCCCTCCGTTTCGTTCAGGGTTGCTGGGTTAGCATTACGACTGACTGGCTGGTGCCAGGATAAATTGACCAGCAGTACTGGTAACTTACCTAGGAAACTCCGTCACAGACTGTGTTTAAAATTAAAAAGGACCAAAATACAATTAAGATAAAACACATACAAAAATATATTTATATTCAGGAGATATTTTTCTTGAAAACTTGATAAGTGCCTTTTTAAATTTTTGATAAATAAAATTGTTATAAAGAATAAACTAAAATTTTCCTCTTTAATTCCATGTTACTTTTGTTATCGATGTTTGACAGTCGCTGATTCTCATAGTTGGATATGGATATAACTGAAACATGTTAAAAGCGGCGTAAAACAACAAACAATCAATAAGGTGTCAGGGCAAAAATCAGTACAATCGATCAGGTGTAATGGAAAAATCAGTACAGTCGATCAGGTGTTATTGAAAGATCAGTACAATATACTATAAGTATTTACGTCATAATTGCAAAGTTCGTATACATTTGAACGAGTAGTAACTAGAACTCATTTTTTTGCACATTTGTGTACAAATAATTCACGAAGCGGTGAAATGATTCGATTCAGCTGAACGCATTCCTGATCCCTGATGTGAACACTATCCGCATGTAATCTGTTTACCCGTTGTGAATGACAAATATTGTAATGTCATTTTAATCGACTATAAGTGACGAGCGAGAATGTTTTTTAAATGCAATATAAATTCATTTGAACAGCGTCACGTACTTATGGGGTATGTTTGCAACTGCTTTCAGTGAATATTCAAGTGAGCCTATGTATGTGCTCAGTCTAACTAGAATACTCAGAGTCCGCAAACATTTTGAAGAGGAGTGTGTGGAACTTCTGGCGAAAATCTAGAATTATATTGCCCCGTTTTCTTTTGCTCACAGCCCTGTTTGTGATAATAAACAACATATGTTATATGACCCGCCTTACGCGAACTATTAAAAGACTTATTCTCAGTAATGCGCAATTAAAAAAAACAACGTAATTTATGCAACATCCTATTTCGGTGCATAAACTTTTAGTGCTTGAGTACTTGAGCTACATCGGACAAAAAACACTTTTCTGAGATTTGGAAATGAAAAAGAATTACGTCTCAATTGCATATATGAATTGGTACAATCGGAATATTAGCTCATCGTAGGACAGCGTGCTTCAGGTGAGCTATTGTGGTCCTCACGTGACTAGCGTCCGTCGTCCGTGCGTCGTGCGTCGTATATTGTACATGGTGCATCGTCAGTCGTGCGTCGTATATTGTACGTGGTGGATCGTCAGTCGAGCGTCGTCTATTGTACGTGGTGCATCGTCAGTCGTGCGTCGTACATTGTACGTGGTGCATCGTCAGTCGAGCGTCGTCTATTGTACGTGATGCATCGTCAGTCGTGCGTCGTACATTGTACGTGGTGCATCGTCATTCGTACATTGTACGTGGTGCATCGTCGGTCGTGCGTCGTACATTGTACGTGGTGCATCGTCAGTCGTGCGTCGTACATTGTACGTGATGCATCGTCAGTCGTGCGTCGTACATTGTACGTGGTGCATCGTCAGTCGTGCGTCGTACATTGTAGTCGATGCATCGTCAGTCGTGCGTCGTACATTGTACGTGGTGCATCGTCGGTCGTGCGTCGTACATTGTAGTCGATGCATCGTCAGTCGTGCGTCGTACATTGTACGTGGTGCATCGTCGGTCGTGCGTCGTACATTGTACGTGGTGCATCGTCAGTCGTGCGTCGTACATTGTACTCGATGCATCGTCAGTCGTGCGTCGTACATTGTACGTGGTGCATCGTCGGTCGTGCGTCGTACATTGTACGTGGTGCATCGTCAGTCTTTTGGGATTTTCCACCCAAACGGCGCGAATACTGGTCAAGTCTCCAGGAAGCAGTCATCGAGCGTGAAAGCAAACAGTTTGTTTCGCTATCGATGGTAATAAATATGTTTAAACTGAAATGCGCCCCTATGTCCAAGCCGCATTCACTGGTTTAAAACAAAGCTGCCAAGCGGCATCAAACAGGGGTACAATGTTATAATTTTGAAATGCTTGTCCTATTCCATTTACAAAAAAATTGTTCAAACAATTCAGATTTGTTCAAACCATTTAGATTTGAGCCGTCCCATGAGAAAACCAACATTGTGGATTCTGCGTAAAGTATCGACCCGGAGGAGCCTAAGCATGCCACGGATTGCGCAGGCTGGTCTGGTTCGATGCATTACGCAGATGTCATAATGTTGGTTTTCTCGTGGGACGCCTCATTTGTTGAAAACAAAATAGCAATCGCGGAATAATAAAATGAGTAAAATAACAAAACTTTCAAAGTGCTCGTCTAATTTCAAGATAATATCGAGGGCTTGAAAGGGTTGTAACTAAAATTGGTATTTTTTTACCAAGGTTAATAACCTCATTATGTCTTTATAAGCGTTAAATAATTTGTATTGGTAAACAATGGAAATTTAGGTGCCATTGCTCGTTCTGAGCAATGGCACCTAAATTTGCATTGTTTACAAAGGGGTCAAAATTGCCCCTAAACCAAGGATTTCAAAATGGGTTTTTAGATACAACCGTTTCACGCCAAGCCCTCGATATGTTAGACTTGTTCCTAAGGAAAAAAATCTACAAAATTATTTTGAAAGGTTAAGAAAACATGCCCATTACGGATAATGATATGTTGCACTTACAATGCAGATTCACTTTAAATAGGAAAGTGATCATTTGCATTGATCAGAATAATCTATTATCCTGTAGATTAATCTTGTTTTAAAAGCACACGTTGTCAGCTGATCGATCCAGGGCCCGACGGCCCCCTTGGTTGCCATAACTGTATAGAAGGGGGTTTCAAGGATGTTCTTGCAAGTAAACGAGCCGTCTCGCGAGAAAACCAACATTATGGCACCCGCGTAATGTATAGGACCATATCAGCCTGCGCACGCAGTCCGCGCACTTTCTGGTGCATTGCTTAAAAGTTTGCATTTTAATCTTTTCACTGGTATCACATCAATTATAGTGTATCCAAGCTCTTAAAAAAATCCCAACGTATTAGATTACCTATAGCATAAAGAAATCATTTGAATGCTATAATTGACTTCCCTCCTTGGCGCTCAGGGGTGCGGGGATGGGCGTAGAAAAAGAATCGCACAATTCAACCTAGCATAAATGTCTTACATTGAAATATATCGTATGCATTTAGGAACTACATTTATTTCGTAATTCATACGAAATAATCTTTATTAACTGCCAAATGCATTTAATACCCAAACAAGCATATATACCACTGTATCACCACGTGATTATCCTGCTATTCTTTTATAACAAGTTTAGTTAACTCTCAAGTATATATCAACCCATTCCCACCTGCAACCCCATTTTGATGCAATACCCAAATATTAAAATGGTAGTAATTGCTGCCGTCCGTTTCGTCCAGGGTTGCTGGGTTAGCATTACGACTGACTGGCTGGTGCCAGAATAAATTGACCAGCAGTAATTGTATCTTACTTAGCAAACGCCGTGATATAACTGAAACATGTTGAAAGCGGCGTAAAACACAAAACAATCAATCAATAAGGTGTAAGGGCAAAAATCAGTACAATCGATCAGGTGAAATGGCAAAATCAGTACAATCTACAAGTATTTACGTCATAATTACAAAGTACGTATTCAGTACGAGAAGTACTAAGAATTGTTTTGTACGCACGGTGTGCATGACACACATTGTAATGTCATTTTAATCCACTTTAAGTGACGATCGAGAACGTTTTTTTTAATTGCGATGTAAAATCATCTGAACAGCGTCAGGTACTTAGGGGGTATGTTTGTTTGCAACTGCTTTCCGTGAATACTCAAGTGATTCTTTGCATGCGTTAGGTCTCACAAGAACACTCAGAGTCCGCAAACACTTTGAAGAGGAGTGTGTGTGGAACTTCGGGGCGAAAATCTAGAATTATAGCCCCGTTGTCTCGTGCTCACAGCCCTGTTTGTGATAATAAATCACAGATGTTGTATATGTTATATGACCCGCCTTACGCGAACTATTTAAAGACTTATTTTCAGATATGCATCAGTTATGGGTAATTTATGCAACATCCTGTTTTGGGCACGTTTTTCTTAAAAGTCAAGCCCTTTCGGTCTCAAGTTGAGCTACATCAGAAAAAAAACTATTTTCTGAGATTTGGAAAGAAAAGAGAATTACGACTCAATTGCATATATGATTTGGTATAATCTGATGTTCAGCTCATCGTAGTACAGCGTTCTCTTGTTGAGCCATTGTGATCATCATATGACTCGCGTCCGTCGTGCGTCGTGCGTCGTACATTAGCCAATCATAGTACAGCGTGCTCGAAAGTGAGCTATTGTGGTCCTCGTGTGACCCGCGTCCGTCGTGCGTCGTACATTAGCCCATCGTAGTACAGCGTGCTCGAAAGTGAGCTATTGTGGTCGTCATGGTACCCGCGTCCATCGTGCGTCGTACATTAGCCCATCATAGTACAGCGTGCTCGAAAGTGAGCTATTGTGGTCCTCATGGGACCCGCGTCCTACGACAACATTTCTTTTAATAGCATCTCCTCTTGAATCACGTGATCCATTGAAATCAAAATGTTTTCAAATAATCGAAGTAATGTCATAACTTAAGTTGCTGTGTCTTCAAGGAGAGGAGAAAATGAAAAAATGTTAAAATTCTTCTCTGAAACTACTGGTCTAATGTCAAGATAATTTTGCCGTATTGTTCCTTTAATGACACTCTGCAAACAATGTTCAAGTCATATTTATGTTTTGAAACCCATAGCCACCGGCGGCATCGAAAATGGTGTGGAAGTCAGTGGTTCAGAGGTAAAGCGTCCGGTCTCTCGTACAAAAGGCCCCGGGTTCGAATCCCGTGACGAGCGGGTTCTGCCTTTGGGATTTTCCACCCAAACGGCGCGAATACTGGTCAAGTCTCCTGGAAGCAGTCATCGAACGTGAAAGCAGATAGTTTGTTTCGCAATCGATGGTAATACATATGTTTAAGGTTGACTGAATTGTGACCCTGTGTCCAAGCCGCAATCGATGGTTTAAAACATAACTGCCAAGTGGCATCATAAAGGGGGTACAATGTTATAATTTTGAAATGCTTGTCCTATTCCAATATAAGTTGGCTGAAATGTTCCTTAGACGACTCTCTACAAGAAATTGTTCAAGCCATTTATATTTGTTGAAAACAAAAGAGCCGTCTCGCGAGAAAACCAACAGTGTGGACTCTGCATAAAGGCTCTGTTACACACTACCAATGTACCTCGCCGGGAGTAAACCGGAGCACACAATTAACAACGGTGAGAAAATCGACGGAGCTCCTTCGAGAAAGCACTTGGAAAATCACAATTGGCTGTAGCAATACCGATGTAGTGCTGTATCACATCGCTAAGAACGGTAGTACATCGGCAGGACTACGGTATCACATATGTATACTAACAGTAAAAAGTGATGCCACCGGAGAGCCGCCGATCTATTACGGGGCGCTACCGGTGCTCTACCGACATTAACGAAGTCATACCGGAGTACTGTCGTTGTAGTTCCGTTGCTCGCTCCGGCAGCGCAACGGCAGAATCTTTTTAGCATGTTCAAACATTTATACCGTCACCAGCCGTTGTTAATTTTCTCGCCGATGTTCTGATGATGTCCTGACGATGTACTACCGTTCTTAATGATGTGATACCGTTGCGCTGCCGAACTAGTACCGATCCCCGACAATCTCTAAATTTGTGCTCCGGTATAGCTCCGGCCAAAGCGGCTAGGTGTGACAGGCCCTTAAAGTATCGACTCGGATCAGCCTAAGCATACCGCGCTGTCTAACCCCAACAGACACTTTTCGCCTGCTGTGGATTTTCTGTTTCAGGAATCATTACTCTTTACCTCTATCCCCCTGAGACAGAATGTGTCGGCCCGTATCAGTCTGCGCGGACTGTGCAGGCTGATATGGGTCCATATATTACGCAGAGGCCATACTGTTAATTTTCTGTTTTAGGAATCATTACTCTTTACCTCTATCCCCCTGAGACAGAATGTGTCGGCCCGTATCAGTCTGCGCGGACTGTGCAGGCTGATATGGGTCCATACATTACGCAGAGGCCATACTGTTGGTTTTCTCGCGGGACGACTCAAATAGCGAACGCGTAATACCCTTATCGGGATGCAAAATGGCACAACATCATGCTTATTGCAGATTCACTGTGGATAGGAAATCACCAAGTTGCATTGATCAGATCAGAATAATTCAATGTACATAGTGTTCTTGTATTGAAGATCACATTCATAGGGGAGCGATTCAGGGCCTCTTATGGCACTCTTGTTTGCGATAACCATTACGCAGATATTTCAAGGGTGCGGGTATAACTAAAAATCGAACATGATATACCCTTATGTAGCGGCACTCCTTGTGTTCGCTTATTGGAAAGTCTCGAGGGTTGGTTGGTTTTCGTGTAACAGACAGGGCACGCTTGATACACTTTATTACTTATCATTAAACAGAGGTCGAGATAAGAAGGAGTATACTGGTGTTTACCCAACGATATCTCTCTTATGACTCAACCAAACCCTATGATGTGGGTACTCAAACGAATCGTCTCTTTCGAGTACCCACAACATAGGGTTTCAAGATCATTTAACCGTTTCCCTCATATAAACGCTTTCGGAGGCCTCTGCAGCAGACGGCTTTTTGAAAACATAGTGACAACAGAAGAAATTGCACAAAACGTGCAGTTTCTCCTTTTGCCACAATGTTTTCCACTTTTCGTCATAGGTTATCCATTCAATTATGGAGATTTTCTTTGTTTTGACAAAAAAACATTCAAAATCTTCTGCTGCAGAATTGTCGTATGAGGGAAAGGGTTAAGGATTTGGGGGATGCGAAATACACTCTTCTTACCTAGAGATCCGACTTACGCATATGTATGTCACGTCAAACTAGATATTTACCTATACCATACACTCGCACAATTGAAGATCGAAACGAATCTGTTAATGCAGTCTGAACTGTTATCACTGATGAAACGAAATGTATATTTACACAACTCTTCCGGCAAAAAGCTGTAAGTGTAGCCCTGCTTCACCCACTCCAGCGTACAGACGCATCTTCAGTAGACAACATCTGAAAACATCGTGACAAACGGAGAAATTGGTCATAATTAGTAATTTCCCTTTTTGCCACAATGTTTTTAACTCTTTTGAATAATTATACTTCGAATTTAGCGATTTTCGACGTTTTTGCCTATATGTTTTAAAAGTCGTCTGCTGCACGTGTGTTGTATAGGGTAAGGGGTTAACCCTTTCCAACCTATAAACGTATTTTAACGAGCAATATCTCCTTTTGCCACAATGTTTTCAACTCTATCTAATAATATCACTTTCGTTCGTCACTCTGTTTCAAAGTCGTCTGCTGCACATGTGTTGTATATGGGACGGTGTTAACCCTTTCCCTCATACGACAATTCTGCAGCAGACGACTTTAAACATATTTTGTAAAAAAAAGAAAATCTCTATAATTGAATGGATAACCTATGCTCGTTTTGAGCAATTTCTTCTTTTGTCACTATGTTTTCAAAAAGCCGTCTGCTGCAGAGGCGTCAGAAAGCGTCTATATGAGGAAAAGGGTTAACAGCGTGTCTGTCTAATAGGGGCATGTCGATGATATAATACGCCCCGTCGAGTTTCTTACTATAAAGCGAAGTGATGGTAAAATTGATCTCACATTTATCGCGTGTATGTTTCGATGTGAATACTTGCTTTAATTAACACTTAAGCGATCTAGATAGACAGAATCGGTTTCCGTTTAACATCTTTCTAATACCGCCTGTATTTCTATCTTTGCTTATTGTTGTTGTCTTTTCGCAGATATTTGGTTTCCCACATGGACATGGGTTCTACAGGATTGTTATGGATTATGCTGGCTGCCTTATCGGGTAAGTGTATTGTAGATTACTTGATCTCTCTAACCGCTTGACGTAGTGTTTGTTATATACTTCAACCCTCGTCGGTCTCTATAATATCCGAGTTATATATACTTGATTGTAACATCTGCTAGATTGAACGTTTGAGTTTAATTAATACAGGGTTGAAAACATTGTTGAAAAACGAGACGTTATTCCTTTTTGTGAAATTTCTCTCTTTTTCCACAATGCTTTAAGGTAGAAAGATAAGATTTATTTCAGTTTATCACAGATGTACACTCTTAAAAGTAACTGGTGTTTGTATCTGGTTCACAATCTGATTGAGATATGTATATATGATGGAAAGTGTTAAGAAAACAGGAAACGGTGAGAAAAGAGGAATGCGTATCTGAAGCATAATTTTCTTTTCATGTTTTTCTACATAATCTCAAATCAACTATCATCTTTCGTTTTATGCTCAATGGTTACAGTCTGATTATTTATATCATTAATGTGGAAGAGTTTAACCCTTTCCCACATATAGACGCTTTCTGACGCCTCTGTAGCAGACCGCTTTTTGAAAACATAGTGACAAAAGAAGAAATTGCTCAAAACGAGCAATTTCTCCTTTTGCCACAATGTTTACCACTTATAGTCATAGGTTAACAATTCAATTATAGAGATTTTCTATTTTTTCTTTACAAAATACGTTCAAAGTCGTCTGCTGCAGAATTGTCGTATGAGGGAAAGGGTTAAAACAATCCAATAAGATAATGGTTTAACCATTTTCCACATACAAACGCTTTCTGGCACATCTGTAGACAACGTTTGTAAACGTTGTGAACAATGAGTCATTTCTGCTTTTGCCACAATGTTTTCAACATTTTTTCAAGTTTCAGACTTTTCTTATGGAAGGGCCGAGCCCCGGTAGCTCAGTCGGTAGCGACGCGGGTTGTCAATCCAGGGGTTGTGAGTTCGAATCCCGGCTCGGCCAACTTTCTTTCCGAGGATTGACAAAAGTCGATGCGACATGCGTCATTCGTCTTCCACCAATGTGCTAAGTCTATGTGGAAAAGCAGCCAGTTGCTTGGGAAGATTGTTGTGTAGAGTACTGATGTGAGAAAACCAGGAAATGCAAGAGTAGGTGAACTGGCCGCCGTGATATAACTGAGAAATTGTTAAAAATGGCGTTAAACCCCAATCAATCAAATCTTAGGGAAGGTTTCCATTATGTTATTCCCTCGATGTTTACAAGGCCGTCTCCTTCAGATTAGTTTCATGTGAGGGTTAGATTAACCCTTCCCCTCATATAGACGCTCTCTGACGCCGTAGCAGCAGACGACTTTTTGGAAAATATGGCGACTAAAGAAGAAATTGCTCAAAACGAGCAATTTCTCCTTTTGTCACCATGTTTTAAAATCTTTTCAATTATTTTACTTTCATTTAAAGAGAGTTTCCAATTCTTTTTGGGTATGTTCTTAAAGTTGTCTGCTGCAGTTTTGTCGTATGTGGGTAAGGGTTAACTATCGCCTGTTGTTGACTCTACAGTATCACTGTGTTACCCAGTTAATACTTTCCCTCATACGACAATTCTGCAGCAGACGACTTTGAACATATTGTGTCAACAAATAGAAAAATCTCCATAATTGAATGGATAACCTATGACTAAAAGTGGAAAACATTGTGGCAAAAGGAGAAATTGCTCGTTTTGAGCAATTTCTTCTTTTGTCACCATGTTTTCAAAAAGCCGTTTGCTGCAGAGGCGTCAGAAAGTTGTAACCCGGAGTATAAATTAACACGTCCATGACGATTAGATTGGTCACTTGCCATTGTTTATCGCAATCGCATATGTAGTAAATTAGTAAATGTACAATTGATTTTCGTACACTCTACAGCGGACAAATACAACTTGATGTTTGAACTCAATTCATGAACAATAATGAAGCACACACCTTTTGGAGTGTGGTGCGTATATAGCCCTTTCCTGTCCGTCTAGCTGTTTTATTCTGCATGGCGAGGGTAAATAAAACCAAAATAATAATAACTAGCTGTAACCCGGCGTACTATAGTAAATTTACACGCCTGGCAGGAACCAACAATGGCGACTAGATTGGTCACCTCCCCTTGTTTTCGTGTATAGTAAATAAGTAAATATACAAGAGAAAGTTGATGCAAGGCATCAATGTCGCCGGAAAAGACTGCATTGATTTATTTTTTAACACACATGTAGTCTTGACTTTCATTAGTCTTAACATACACATAATGTTTTCATAAGGATTAATTCCAGGATTTTTGAAATTCCACATAGATCTACAAATTTCAGGATTTCTTTTGGTCAGGATTTTGGATGTTTTGTATTTGTCAAAAAAACCAACAAATTAATATATTTTGGGATTTAAATCTACATGCAATAAAAAGCTATTAAACCCTTTCCATGTCTGAAGCAACAATGAAAACCTTTAATCGCTTAAAACATTGAGAAAACGGTTAAATTGCTGAAGACATGAACTTCCTCCTTTTTAATACTAATTATTTCACAAGTAGACCACACTTGTAACAATACAACAGCTAAATTGTTTATCTAAATCGTTGATGCATACAATATATGTGGCAAGTATGAAATTAATTGGGTGCGAAAGAGCAGATTTTCTTTATTTCTAAATCTATTGTTTATCAGAGTTTGTTCTTCTCTTAATTTGTTTCAACATTTAATATCACATATATTTAATCATTTAAGTGTGTAATATTAGCTATCTATCTGTAATAAGGTGTTTGAGCATTCTTTCGAAATGTTTACCCTCGTGTCAGGCTTCATCGAGTCGTAGTGTCAGACATCGAAGAAAGTGAATAAAAAATCAGGCAAAGCTTTAGTGCATGTTTTATTCCACTGCATTCGAGAGAGAAAAGCATTTCTATAGTATCTTTCTTTCTTCTACATTCGACCCATGCATTCGTTTCGTGACGTTTAAGAAAAATCAATTTGTCGTGCGACATTTTTTGTCTGCATAACCTAGTCACTTTTCTAAGTTTACATGTACTTCCGGTTACTTCGCTTTGTTTACATTTTGGCAATATGAAACTAGGTCACAAACTGAGAAAAAGGCGTTTCGACGTTCACGACCGATAAACAGGCTTATATTTGAGACATATTTTCACAAATTATTTCTTATTTTTGTTTCTGTTACCAGTTTATGTTCATGGGAAACTATACAAGTGTGTGTGTGTCATTGTGCATATTCAGCCCATCGAATGAGAGTATGAGTGTAAGCGACGCAGGTTTTTGTTGTAAAATGTATCGCGTGCAAATCCAGCTTTTCATTGGTTATCGCACACACAGTAAGTACAGTAGTATATAGTAGCGTGTGCAAAATTTACAAATCTATGCGGGCGGTACTCGGTAGTGACGTAATCAACAGTTCTAGGTTAGAAACAGTTCATATTTTAGATATACACGAGTTAACATTATCAAATGAATTCTTCACAAATCAAGACATATTTTTGAACATGAAAATAACATTCAGTAAGTTAACATTACTATTGAAAGTAGAATTTGACGTGATTTTTATTTCAATATATCTCAATATTGACATATAGCAGTTGGTTGCAAGTCTAGCAGGGACCACATTTGTCTTCGTAAATAAGACAAAAACACTTAAATGCAAGTCAACAAAATGAAACTAAAAATACCTAAAACATCGAAATGTTTATTCCATTTTAGATGTGTCATTACTTAGTGTTTTTAAACAAACACAATTGTAATATGTTCAAAACATCTTAATGTGTTTCTTTCCAATAATTATCCCTCCTCCCATGTGATTTCCGAAAAGCTATTAAAAATAGAAGTCGCGGGCTTCTGCCCGGCGACTAACAATGGATTTTCGAAATCCTTACAGTGGACCAATACAACGTGAAGTTTTAAAATCAAGACATGAAATCAAGACAATGAACAATAATGAAGGAAAGTTTTTCAAATAACTCGCATTTCCTGGATGGCTTGTCTGCTAAACTACATGGACTTTACAAAATAAAACGGATGTGTCTGGAATTTGAAACCTTCCTGTATTCAGAGAAATGGTGTTTTGTTTGTAATACATCGGTCTTACATGATTGTTTAAACAGAGACATATCTGTTGCAGCTGTAATGTATTGTATTTTTAAGCCGACGTGAAAATACGTGTAATTCAATATTTCAAACAAGTAGGATGACTTTGCATAATAATATTATATAATTGATATACCTAATATTATATGAAGTCCTTGTTTTAAAAGTCTGTAACAATTTAGTGGTGTATCTTTGTCAATTAATAGATACAGATTAAGTCTTTCCCACCTGCAGACGTATTTTGACTCAATAGCAGCAGACGACTTTCGAAAACATTGCGACTAAGGTGAAATTGCTCATGATGAGCAAATTCCAGACTGGCCACAATGTTTATAACTTTATTTAACAAATATGCTATCTTTTATGGAGATTTTTTCAGGTTTTTGTCACTATGTTTTCAAAGTCGCCTGCTGCATATTTGTTCTATGTGGGAAATGGTTAAGAAAAAAACTTGCCATACAGATAATGCAACCGATGATCCTTGAAAACAGAGCGATAGAAGAAGACAAATGAGTAATTTTCTATTTAATACCACCAATTTTTTATAGCTCTACATGTAGCAACTTATATAGATACGATTTTCAGTTTTTAACATGTTATTATGTGTGTCGGAAGATTACAGAATAAAAGGCTCAAATGTATGAACTTTTCGAGCTAAGTACTTGATCTGTGCTAAAACCAATGTTAAGGCTTTAGCGACTATTGTTGATTCATATGAACAATCCCCGCGAGAAAACCAACATTATGGCCTCTGGGTAATGTATCGACCCGGATCAGCCTGCGCAGTCCGCAGGCTAATCCGGGCCGACACATTCCGTCTCAGGGGGGATATATGTATAGGGTAATTATTCCTGAAACAGAAAATCCACATGAGGCGAACAGTGTGTATCCGGGTAAGCCTGCGCGTCATGCTTAGACTGATCTGGGCTGTCAATCCAGGGGTTGTGAGTTCGAATCCCGGCTCGGCCAACTTTCTTTCCGACGATTGACAAAAGTCAATGCGACATGCGTCATCGTCGTCTTCCACCACTGGGCTAAGTCTATGTGGAAAAACAGCCAGTTGCTTGGGAAGATTGTTGTGTGGAGTACTGGTGTGAGAAAACCAGGAAATGCATGAGTAGGTGAACTGTCCGCCGTGATATAACTGTGAAATTGTTAAAAACGTCGTTAAACCCCTAATCAATCAATCAATCAATCAATATTTGGAGGCTTGAAAACATACAACCCATTTCCTGTACAAGGATTTACAAGGTTCAAACAGCTGAGGTTGGTTTATTCAACACTTCCGCATTTCATCAGGAGTTCAACTTAATTAACTTAATTAGGTAACTGGTCAAACATTAGGCTACATCGTTGATTGTATACACGTGATCGTGTTAA
>JASEVX010000009.1:73562711-73629172 GCA_031761405.1 Serripes groenlandicus
TTTAAAGTCGTCTGTTGCAGATTTATAGTATCTATAACAAAATAAGGTTAATACTTCTACACGAACGACTTTTGAAAATATTGTTGCAAAATGAGAAAGTTATCGTGACGACTTCTAGATAAAAGTGATATAGGATATTATTGTTACACCTTGTGGGTATCTGATTGCTGTAGTTGGGTCATGTAAAATGATAATGGATATAATTGGATCATCCTGTGGGCATCGCATTGCGGTTAATTTCTAGATATAAGTATATAAGTAGGTCGCGTAGAGCGAAAAGAGATATTTTTAGATATAATTAGGTCGCTTAAAGCGAGAAGAGATATTTTTTGATATATTGATTGATTGATTGATTGTGGTTTAACGCCGTTTTCAACAATGTTTCAGTCACATCACGGCGGCAAGTTCACATATGCATGTGTTTCCTGGCTTTCTCACACCAGCAATCCACACAGCAATCATTAGAAAGCAACTGGCTGCTTTCCCACATAGACTGTTAGCCCATTGGTGGAAGACGAATGACGCTTGTCACAATGGCATTTGTCAAACGACGGAAAGAATGTTGCCCGAGCTGGGATTCAAACTCACAATCCCTGGATTGACAGCCCGCGTCGCTACCGACTGAGCTACAAGGGCTCGGGTTTGAAATGAATGCCAGTTCCAATGAACTGCAATGTTGGTATATATTGGGATTCGCTTCGTTAGATATCCCTTATTGTCAGGCATTACCGGCTGTCTGTCTGTTTGTTTGTAAAGCGACGCTCAACAGCCCAAGCCGACGGGCCGATTCCGATGAAACTTGGTGAACAGGTGCCACAAGGGCTCAGGGTGTGCGCGTTTGAGTTTCGTTGCTAAGGACCCACAACCAAGGCGAATCCCACGTCGCCTACCGGCTTGTTGTGTAATGTGTTGTTTGTACCTTACAATTCTCCAAAACTTGCAGCAGACGACTTTGAACGAATTTTGTCAAAACATAGAAAATCTCCAAAATTGAATAGATAACCTATGACAAAAAGTGGAAAACATTGTGGCAAAAGGAGAAATTGCACGTTTTGTGCAATTTCTACTTTTGTCACTATGTTTTCAAAAAGCCGTCTGCTTCAGAGGCGTCTATATGTGGGAAGTTATTTTGTTAAAACATAGAAAATCTCTATAATTGAACGGATAACCTATGACTAAAAGTGGAAAACATCGTTTTGAGCAATTTTTTCTTTTGTCACTATGTTTTCAAAAAGACGCATCTGCAGCAGACGGCTTTTTGAAAACATCGTGACAAAAGGAGAAATTGCTCAAAACGAGCAATTTCTCCATTTGCCACAATGTTTTCCACTTTTCGTCATAGGTTATCCATTGAATTATAGAGATTTTCTATTTTTTAACAAAATATGTTCAAAGTCGTCTACTGCAGAATTGTCGTATGAGGGAAAGGGTTAAACATGTGATATTTAACCCTATCCCACGTACAACAAATCTGCGGCAGACGACTTTGAAACTATCTTGACAAATATAGGAACGAATCATAAAATTGAAAGGATTTTTGTTGTTGTAATGTTAAATAGTGAAATTGCTCTTCGTGAGATTTCTCTTCCTTTCGCAACAACGTTTTCAAATGTCGTCTTCTTCAAGGCGTCAGAAATCGTCAGTATGTGGTAAAGGTTTAACATACTTTTAAGTTACGTTTTCCTATAGTACCTACGTTGCTGCTTTTACCATGACAGCAGCTATGTGCCAGTGTAGCAGTGGTAGAGCGTACGCATCCCGTACCAAAATGTGAACCACCAGTTGCAAACTTTTAAAGTAATTAATTACATTTTATAACCAATTAAAATACAATTATGTATCCACGTGTTTGTTGGTACCATCGATCACATCCTGTATATTTTATTGTAATTCGTGAGCTGTGACTTGAATCTCGTACTACTCGATGGTTATCGTTGGTTGTGTTTGGACCAAAACATCAACCCACACAGAACAGAAATCTTAATTTCAACTTTAGCATGTACATAATACAGCTCATGGTTTATATGCACAAATATACATTAAATTGTAAAGAAATTAAATTGATTGAGACATAGTTATTACGTAAGTCTAATTTAGATGCTATTCGATAGACTAACCAATTTATTCCGTGAGAAAATCAACATAATAGCCTCTGCGTAATGTATCGACTTAGAACAGCCTGCGCAGTCCGCGCAGGGTAATCCGGGCCGACACATTCCGTCTCAGGGGGATTGAGCTATAGAATAATGATCCTGAAACAGAAAATCCACAGGAGGCGAACATTGTGTGTCCGGGTAAGCCTGCGCGGCATGTTCAGGCTGATCCGGGTCCATACTTTACGCAGAGTCCACAATGCTGGTTTTCTCGCGGGACTGCTCAATTATTACTTACATAAGGTTTGTGACAGGCTTCCGTCAAGTTGTGTAGATTCAGATTAGTCTGCGCATATGGACATAAATATCTGAACGTGTGTACTGTAAAGAACTACTAGCTTGTACCTTTTCGTACGTACGGGCTCATATAAAACACCCATATGACTTTGGGTACCAACTGTCTCCTAGGAGACGGGACAGACTGAGCTTCATGTTCGAATGTCGGTTTCACAAAGTGTTTTTTTTTCAATATAATAGTTTATGTGTCACCCATATATTGCATGTTGTAACATTGCTTTAATTACTATTACCGATACAATCTATATAGACTTGTTTTAACCCCTAGGGGATGTTATATATTAGAGATAAAGCGAATATTGCTCAATAAAATATATCTGCCTATTACGAAATAAACATGCTGAGTAACCCAATGATACCGATTGTATCCATTTAACCTTCACACACATCCTCCGGCCGGATGTTTTCAAACTTGTTTAACCCTTTCCCTCATACGACAATTCTGCAGCAGACGACTTAGAACATCTTTTGTCAAGAATTATAGAAAATGTCTATAATTGAATTGATAACCTATGACGAAAAGTGGAAAACATGGTGACAAAAGGAGAAATTGCTCGTTTTGAGCAATTTCTTCTTTTGTCACTATGTTTTTAAAAAGACGTCTGCTGCAGAGGCGTTAAAAAACGTCTATGAGGGAAAGGGTAACTATTGAAAAAATACATGAACTACGCCAGACAACAATGGGCCACCATTCAAGGGTTCGAATTTAAGCTTGCGTACAGCGCACATTTATAAGTAAATAATTGTGGAAGTTTCATGATTAATGTTATTTGTTTAGTTTAGTAAAACAAGTATGTGTGTTATCTATCAAGTAGAAAGACACGGCATTCCAAAGAATATTACAAGAAGCAATTTAACCCTTTCTCACTTGCAGACGCATTTTGACGCGTCTGCAGCAGAGCGATTTTTTAATAAAGATTCCAGGCAAAAGGAGAAATTGCTCATAATGAATAATTTCTCCTTTTGCAATAACGATTTCATTCTATAATCATTATTTAATTTAAAGAGATTGTTCATATTTTTGCATTGATGTTTTCAAAGTCTACTGCAGCAGGTGTGCTGTATGTGGAAAAGGGTTTTAAAGCGACTGAACTCCAGATACCCAACTGTCGAAACAAAATAAAATTTTCTAATTTTAAGAAAATTAGTGTTATTTTTGTATTTGGGGCATTAAAATATGATAACTGACATATTGCATACCCCTATAATCGGTGAGATTTTCTTGTTTTCGATACTTTTTTTCCATCGCAAATTCTACCCTGTCAGTAACGGGGTAAGTATTTTTAAATAGGAAACCCCTTCATCGGGACAATTGAAAACGACTCAAGTTCACTTTATTGATAAAAAACGATACATTTTCTAACCTGGTTTTACTTGGATAACATAAAGAATAACATTTAGGGCGAATGATTTTTTTTTTTTTTTTTCCTTTTTTTTTTTCGTGCCATCTGGATTTCAGTCGCTTTAAAGTCAATCACAAATCCTGTCATACTGTGGCACCTGTGATGGTACGTATTTGATAATAATGACGTTCGGGTGCTCTGTACGCCGTGGGTTAAACCCTTTCCCTCACACGACAATTCTGCAGCAGACGACTTTGAACATATTTTGTCAAACATAGAAAATCTCTTTAATTGAATGGATAACCTATAACTAAAAGTGGAAAACATTGTGGCAAAAGGAGAAATTACTCGTTTTGAGCAATTTCTTCTTTTGTCACTATGTTTTCAAAAAGCCGTCTGCTGCAGAGGCGTCAGAACGCGTCTATATGATGGAAAGGGTTAAACCCTATTCCCTGCAGCTTTCATCATCCTCTCTCTTAGATATTAGACCCTCGACAAGACAAGACGAACAGTTAGTGCTGTATCCTAGTACTCGTGTGTGCATTAACTTGCATGCTTACCTCCCTTATACAAGGCCAACTTTCTTTCCGAGGGTTGACAAAAGTCAATGCGACATGCGTCATTCGTCTTCCCTTCCTCCAATTGGCTAAGTCTGTGTGGAAAAGCAGCCAGTTGCTTGGAAAGATTGTTGTGTGGAGTACTGGTGTGAGAAAACCAGTTACCATTACACCACCGAACAAACCCACGACCTGCCGCACCCAAGGTGAAAACGCCCTACCATTACACCACCGAACAAACCCACGACCTGCCGCACCCAAGGTGAAAACGCCCTACCATTACACCACCTAACAAACGCACGACCTACCGCACCCAAGGTGAAAACGCCCGACCATTACACCACCGAACAAACGCACGACCTGCCGCACCCAAGGTGAAAACGCCCTACCATTACACCACCGAACAAACCCACGACCTGCCGCACCCAAGGTGAAAACATCCTACCATTACACCACCGAACAAACGCACGACCTGCCGCATCCAATATGAAAACGCCCTACCATTACACCACCGAACAAACGCACGACCTGCCGCACCCAAGGTGAAAACGCCCTACCATTACACCAACGAACAAACGCACGACCTGCCGCACCCAAGGTGAAAACGCCCTACCATTACACCACCGAACAAACCAAAAACCTGCCGCACCCAAGGTGAAAACGCCCGACAATTACACCACCGAACAAACGCACGACCTGCCGCACCCAAGGTGAAAACGCCCGACCATTACACCACCGAACAAACGCACGACCTGCCGCACCCAAGGTGAAAACACCCTACCATTACACCACCGAACAATCGCACGACCTGCCTTACCCAAGGTGAAAACGCCCGACCAGTACACCACCGAAGCGGTGCTTGACGTAAGGCTCTGGTCACGCTTCGTTCACACGCATACGGCTTCACTGTTGGCATGTCTCATACATCCTCGTTACCCAGGCTATTCATAAAGTATACAAGACGAATTTTGATGCAAGCATCAAAGGCGCCGCGCATGATTTTGAAGCATGAATTAAAGGAAGCAGATGCAGTTCAGTACATTGACATAACCTGAAATAAGATTACCCATTTATTTAAAAATCTCAATATTATAAATAGGCAAAAACATCGCCAGAAACGTTTTTCTAAGCTTTGATGAATCGGGTCGTAAACCAAACTATAAAAAAAAAACGTAGCCTAGGAATTTAGGGGGGAAGTTATTAAATACCCATTAAATTTGTCTAAATTTTTGTAATAACGGTAGAAGACATACGTATTTTGTATCTTGCTGTTTCTTAAATCATTTTATACAATTTATTTATTCATAAAGGTTTTTTTTTTTCAAACATCCCTTTTCGATTACGTCACTCCATGGTACAACATTAAAACCTATCCCATACTGACGCCTCGCTTCCACGCGGCGTCAATGATACCCTGGGAAAATTGTGGCCCAGGGTATCATATATTTTATGAATAGCCTGGGTACCGAGGATGGTCTCGTAAGACCAATTATGAATCGACGGTCAAGTCTGTTATGATTCGATCATGATTAGAGTAAATGTTGCCTTTAAAACTGTTCAACTAGATACACACGACATTAGACGTTGGTCAGTTATCCCTTAATGTTTTCAATTTTGTTATAAATACAAAAATCCGGGTTAAGTAATCGTTAATCTACGCGCATAAATAACATTTCGTGGATGACGATTTACATTTGTCGTGACATCGTTACTATTTGTGTCAAGGTTTTACCCGACATATGTTTAAACCCTTCCCCCCACGCAGACCCATTAAATAAGATGCACTTGCAGCAGACGTCTTTTGAAAACATTGTGACAAACAGGAGATCATTGTATGTTCAATTCCATCCAATAAAAATACTTTCATTTAAATATATTTTACATTTATTTTAATAGTGATTTCAAAAGCCGTCCACTGCAGATTTTTGCATATATGGTATATGGAACAGAACAGTCATTGAAACCGATAGGTAGACTTAAATAAAATATTGTGTCAAAAGGAAAAATGCTAACGTTGAGTAATTTCCCCTTTTGCCAGAATGTTTTCAACTCTATTCAATAATTATATATTCATTTGATAGAGATTTTCCATATTTTTGTCTAGACGTGCATATTGGTCGTATATTAGTTGTATATAGGTCGTATATAGGTCGTTTCTCCCTGTTATGACAAATAGAAAATAGATGTCCGATGGTGAACTACATTCACAAAAATATTTCGTTTGTGACCTTCTGCTATGTTCCCTAAACCATATTAATCTGAACTAAAAGAAATATATGGCGCAAGAGAGGACATGGTGGTTTTAATGTTGCCTACTTTACCCGGATGTAAAAGTTTAAATAAAAGTTAATGACATCTTAACGTTGCGTGGATTACGGAATGAGATACACTCAAATACATTTGAAACGTCATGGGCACGTGACTGTGAAATCAGTACATGCACTTGTGTATCACACTTCCTGCATTAACCCTTCCCATCTGTACTGACAATTACAGTTCAACTTTAGGCACATTATTCTCTAGTTAAACACACACGAAACAAGTGCCACTGTTTTTGTCAAGCGTTGATTGGTTATCGCCTATGATCTTATGTCCAATTATTAGATGCACCCCATTTGACCCAACAACGATTGGCGTTATATAAAATGGCGACAAACGTTTTGAATTAGAAGCCCAGCTAGAAAGCGCCTTTGAAATGTTCGATTTCAAATGTATTGTTGAAAATATAATATTCATCAATAGCCTTTGATTAATGCTTGTGTTTCGACCTGAAAAAGTCCATTCTTAACGAACTTTACTACATTTGTTTGGCTTAATTTAAGCCTTTCCCTCATATAGACGCTTTCTGACGCCTCTGCAGCAGACGGCTTTTTGAAAACATAGTGACAAAAGAAGAAATTGCACAAAACGTGCAATTTCTCCTTTTGCCACAATGTTTTCCACTTTTAGTCATAGGTTATCCATTCAATTATGGAGATTTTCTATGTTTTGACAAAATATGTTCAAAGTCGTCTGCTGCAGAATTGTCGTATGAGGGAAATGTTTAAGCGAGAAAAAGACTTGAAGTTAGGATGGGTTCCTGTATTATCGAGTTGCTTATTGTTTGTTTTTGTGAAAACATATAATAAAGTAAATATTAATTTATTATCTGTTTCAAACGGTTAATATACTTACACACAATGTTCGGTCTGTATTGCTTGAAATTACTTGTTTACACGATTTATCAATTTATATTTCCAAAATAATGAAACAGTTCATTGTTTAGTTTGTGGTCCGTACTGGCTTCCTCTTTGAAATACATGTACAACCCATTATTTAGAAAACTTGCAATTTTGTGTAATAAATCCATGACCACCACAAACATAGAAAAACAAGGACAATTCAAATTATTCGACACTTTGGTCGTCTTCTATAGTTGCTAAGTAACTTAATAATTATACCTGGTTATGTCGTTTACAAAAATCATGTGACCAACGTCATTAGCATTTAACCCTTACCCTCATATATATACGCTTTCTGACGCCTCTGCAGCAGACGGCTTTTTGAAAACATAGTGACAAAAAAAGAAATTGCACAAAACGTGCAATTTATCCTTTTGCCACAATGTTTTCCACTTTTTGTCTTAGGTTATCCATTCAATTATGGAGATTTTCTATGTTTTGACAAAATATGTTCAAAGTCGTCTGCTGCAGAATTGTCGTATGAGGGGAAAGGGTTAACAGACGACATGTCCAAATGTGACAGCAAATTTCTACTGAAAAATTGATGTTTTTCTGATTCAGGGGTAAGCATGCAGGAAGTGTAACTTGTTTTTGGACTAAGCATTAGAAAGTGTCACATTTTCCAAGAATCTTGAAAAAAAAAAAAAAGAAGTGTTGAAAAGGCGTGACATCCATCCGGGTTTTCTGATCGAATGTGATACCAGCCGCAAGTGCATTACAAAGAAATAATTACATGTTACTGTACATTGTATTCTAGGAAATGACTATACAGTTAGTTCTGAAAGAAACTCTGAATAAGTCCAGCAAGGGCTATATCTAGTGAGAACTTTGATTGAGTAAGGTTTTTATTCCCGCCTAAGAGGCGGATTTGGTATTTGGTTGGCGTTGTCCGTCAGGTCCGAGCCAGATCTAAGGCATAGTGTGATGGATTTTATTTAAATTACATGTATACATGGAAATGTTAACCACCATATTAAGCAAATGTAGAAATTGCGCATTAATCACCACTCACTGCACTGTATGTTCCCGATACGTCGACTCATATAGATTGATACCTATCACTAATCTGTCATGGGTATGCATATTTACCCGTCACATAATTACCCTCTAATTATGCAGATGATGTAAACGTGCAGATCTGTTTTGGATAGTAGACTAAAAGGAAAGGTAATGACACGCAGTTCTACTTGATTTGCTATGCTTATTACATTATACACGTCAGAGGTCGAGATAAGGAGGCGTATACAGCTTCTTTCCCCACAATATATCTCTTATCAACCAACCAAACCCGCTCCTTTCACCACAATATACTCTTTTTTACGAGCAATGGTTTTATCACTCTCCTAAAAGAATTAGAAATTGTCAATCCCAAATTTTACCCGAGATGTTATCAAATTATGATGATGTAAACGTGCAGATCTGTTTTGGATATGGACTAAAAGGAAAGGTAATGACACGCAGTTCTACTTGATTTGCTATGATTAATATATCTATAGGTGCTACCTATTTACGAAAAAACAGTAAGATGATTGTAAACAAGAAATATCTAAATATCTTTAAAAAAGATAAACGGCGATCAACATGAGAAAACACTAAGAAATGGAACATGCGCATATTATTTGATATTTTGTCTTTCTTATTAGAAGGACAGCAAACAATAACGTTAAATATGTAATCTTTGGTTTATAAATGTTTTAGTTCATATATATACTTTGGTTTTGATATGAATGAGAGAGAGAAAAACGGCTTGCCTCTGCTGGGAAGCGAACCACAGACCTTTCACTTGACAATCCAAGTCAACATCCATTACACTACCGCGACGTGATGTTGTTTCTTTCAGGGCCGACTATTCAACACATGCCTGGAGATTACGCGAGGCTCCCAAGAGGTGTATTATGTAACACAGTATAAGTTTCAATTGACGATAAATAACTGAAAACTTATCATGTTTCAAAAATAATTAATATTTCATATGTTTTCACTGATTTTTTTGACTGAAATTTATTTCTTAAGGAAAACAATTAAAGGTTAGTAAGCAGAACATTTCATTTTAAAACTTCACCTTATTAGTGCCTCTTGTGGGATCGCCAACTTAACTATGAACCAATCAAAACGTTTCATTTCCTTTATTTCTTCGACATTATTCATTAAATACAACATTTGATTGGTCTACAATCTAGATTATTTGTTTAACATCTAGGTCAAACCCAACTTAATTAGCTATCGCCGAAAAAAAATAAAGAGCATACTTTGGCAATAAAAATGATTTATAAGTAATTGACTAGACGATAATAATGTTAATCTCATGTTTTTCGCATGATCACAAAATGTTCGGAATTCGTTTTGCTGACGTCTATTATTACGAACAGAAAATAATAAGTAAAGACTTTCAGAAAATCAATGAATAACATTTATAATGAACGAGGTTTAAACATGAGGGCCAAGATGCTTAATGTCCTTAATCAATTACCTGTATTATGGTAAAGAAGAAAATGTGTAACATGCAGCCCTTTTCTGATGCCATCTGGCAACTACCCATCCAGTCACTATGACTGGAACAAAATATGTAAGGGGTCACATTTCTGCTTAACCCTTTCCCTATAGAGACGGTTTCTGACTCCTTTGCAGCTGACGGCTTAGGAAAAGATTGTCGCCAAAGGTACAATTGCTCAATATGTGAAAGTTATCCTGTTTCAACAATATTTGATAAATAATTATACTTTGTGAATCTATAGCTCATGCATAGGAATTTGAGGTATTTAATGTTTATACCACTTTGTTTGCGGGAAACGACATCGCTCCATTTGACATAACGCCGAATGAAGTGTTACGGAAATTACGTCACATCGTTCTTTGGCTACAGTAGTCAAAGTTTATGTTCTGACGTCGAATTGCGGTCGTTTATTTCAAAGTTCCATTTATTTTTTAACTTTTTTGTACATAAGTTAGATCACATGAAATAGCACTTTTATGACCTTAAATGTCGATTTAGATTTTTTTTTTTAAAAGATTAACTAGACGACAATAACTTTAAATTTGCTTTTTATACATATCCAAAATGGCGGCCCCCATGAAATTTGCCAGTTTCATTTCAGAAAGCTTCATGGGTTATTTATTGAGAAGAAAAAACCCGCACACCTGTTACCTATGAGCGAAAAAACTCATTTATGTTTTTTTTTTCGTATTACATCATACGCGTCATAGGTCGAGATAAGGATGCGTATACAGCTTCTTTCCCCACAATATCTTTCTTCTTATCAACCAATCAAACCCTATGATGTGGGTACTGAAAAGAATCGTCTCATTGAGACGATTATTTTGAGTACCCACAACATAGGCTTATAAGGTTAAATAAGGATTTTAGAACATGCAAACAGCCCCTTATCAAGAGCTCTGGTGTAATATACACCTTTGAAATTTGAAAATATTTATACATTTATTTTTGTTGAAGAATGTATATTTGTAAGTATTTATCCACGAAAATATTTATACATATCTTTGTTGAAAAATGTATATTTGTAAGTATTTGTCCCCAACATTATTTTGATCAGTAAATAATACTTAAATGGATACCCGAAGAACTTTCTTTTGACAGAACATTAAAATTGTTCAAAGTGAGCAATTTCTCCTTTTGCCACAATGTTTTCCAATTTTAGTCATAGGTTATCCATTCAATTATAGAGATTTTCTATTTTTTGACAACAGAATTGTCGTATGCCGGAGGAAAGGGTTACATTTTCTTTATCTTTGCAAAGATATTTTCAGTCATCTGCTGTAAATTCATGATGAGAAATTTCTGCTGTTGCACAGCCGTCTGCTGCTGATGTGTCAAAATGCATTTTACATGTTGGTAAAGGTGAATTTGTTTTGATATCAAAGGAAAGAAAGGTTTTACGTAATTAATAAGCATATCATGAATAGTTTTTCTACAACTATAAATATGAGGGATGATTTCATGTTGAGTTATGAAAAATATATTTTACATATAAACCCCTTTCTTACAAACAGACCTGATACCTCGACAGCAGACAACATTAAATATAAACATTGTGGCAAATGGTGAAAACGCTCATAATGAGTCATTTTTAGCTCGACTTTTGAAAAAAACGAGAGCTATTGTCATGACCCTGGCGTCGTCGTCGGCGTCAGCGGCGGCGGGCGTGGTCGTCCGGTTAAGGTTTTTTGTTTTCTGCAACAGATGGCTTTTGAAAACATTGTGGCAAAAGTAGAAATGGCTCACATGGAAGGTCAAGGGTTATACATCTGGCTTTAATAGGATTATGCAATAAAGGTTCTTGAAACTTAGAATGTGCATAAGAAAACACACAATCCAATATTTCTGTTTGAATGAAGGTCAAGGTTGAAAATTGGGACTTTAAACTATTCAGACTCTACATATTTATAGGTAGGGGACTTTTAGATTTACAAGCAATACAGTCACTTGGTCAGCAATGTGTTTTTAACCCTTTCCTACATATAGACGCTTTTTGACGCATCTGCAGCAGAAAACGTTTGAAATATTGTTCAAAAAGAGAAATTGCTCTAAATGAGCAATTTCACCTTTTGGCACAATGTTTTCAATTTCTTTAAGTATTTATACCTCCGTTTATATAGATTGTTTATGTATCTGACTACATGCTTTCAAAGTCGTCTGCTACAGATGTGCTGTATGTGGGAAAGCGTTAAGCAATTTCTCTACTTCTCAAAATGTTTTAGAAAGTCTTAATTATATTGTATTGGTGCCAACTGTCGTCTAATTGTAATGGGTCATTATGATATGGGCAGTTTAACAATAGTTCAAGCTGCTTCCCTTTTCCTTCTTGTCACTTTGAAAGAGAAATTACTATAACGGTAACCAGCCAGTTTCCCTCCGACACATGTTACCTTAACCCTTTCCCACCTAGAGACACATTTGCAGCAGACGACTTTTGAAAACATCGTGAAAAAAAGGAGAAATTGCTCAAAACAAGCAATTTCTCCTTTTACCACAATGTTTTCAATTTTTTCTCAAAATAATACCTACAATTATAGAGATTTTCCATGTTTTTAAATAGACATTTTCAATGTCGTCTGCTACAGATTTGTTGTATGTGGGAAAGGGTTAAGCAATTTCTCCACTTTCTCAAAATGTTTTAGAAAGTCTTATACTGTATTGGTGCCAACTGCCATTGCCAACTATTGGTAATGGGTCGTTATGATATGGACAGACGTAACATATGCTTCTCTTTACCTTCTTGTCATTTTGAAAGAGAAATTATTATAACAGTTATACCAGCGAAGTTTTCATCAACACACATGTTACCTTAATATACTTTATTGGCAATATAAATCATTGGAAATGGATGGTGACATATTGTCAATAGAGTGTTAAACCCTTTACCTCATACAGAAGACATTAGTTTATTTATTTATCTTTTTTGGGTTTTACACCGCAAGTTATAACCCTAAACCCTAACCCTAACCCTTTCAACAATATTTCAGTTATATCATGGCGACAGTTCACTTATTCATGGTCCCTGGGTAAACAAACCAGTACTAGGCTAGAAAATGTGCCTTTCCAAAGGGAACTCCACCATGACCGTAGTGCCGCGACTAGGGATCGAACCCGGGACACCCGGTTTCGAAATCCCTGACGCTAACCACTCGACCACAGCGGATTCCTCACAAAAGACATTAGGTGCTCGCAATGTGGCAGATCTTAAAATAACCATATCCGGTAAATGACTTATGGGGTTTTTACCCTTTCCCACATACAGACACTTTCTTACACCTCAGCAGCAGTCAACATTTGAACACTAGCTTATAACGAGGAATTTCTCCTTTTGTCACGATGTTTTTAGACTGTATTCATTGGTAGATATTTATTTTTTATTTTTGCTGCTGATCTGTTGTATGTGGGAAAGGGGGATTAATCTCCAGCAGACGACTTTGAAAACATTTACGCTTAATTATGAAAAACCTCGGTAAATGAAAGTACACTTACTAAATCGAGGGCTTGGCGTGAAACGGTTGTAACTAAAATCGGTATTTTTTTACCAAGGTTAATCACCACGCCATAAAGTCTTTATAAACGTTAAATCATTTTTCTTGGTAAACAATGGAAATTTAGGTGCCATTGCTCGTTCTGAGCAATGGCACCTAAATTTGCATTGTTTACAAAGGGGTCAAAATTGCCCCTAAACCAGGGTTTTCAAAATAGGTTTTTAGTTACAACCGTTTCACGCCAAGCCCTCGAAATATAGTTGAAAATAATTGATGCACACGGATAATGAGCAATTTCACCTTTTTCCACAATGATTTCAAAAACTGTCTGCTGTAGAGGCGTTTGATTATGTTGGACTGGGGGTTAAGGTTCAGCATTACCCTTCAGATGAAAAGAAAGTAACCCTTATGTACCCTTGTTGAATGTTGCTCTATTAACACGCTGCTTCTCCTTTAACCACAAAGTTTTTCCCACAATAAATGTTAAAGGCCGTGTGCTAAAAAAGCCTCTGTTGTCATATCAGTCGTATCAGTCATATCAGTCATATCAGTCATCCCTTTTCCACTTACAGCAGATTATGCAGCAGACGACTTTGAAAACATAGTGACAAAAACCTAATAAATGTCGATAAAATATAGCTTAATTGTTAGATAAAGTTGAAAACATTGCGGCCAAAGGAGAAATTGCTCATCATGAGCCATTTCACCTTTGGCCACACAATGTTTTCAAAAGTCGTCTGCTGCTATTGCGTCAAAATGCATCTGCAGGTGGGAGAAGGTTGAACTGGATAAAGATGGGAATGTATATACTTGGATTATGATTAAGCTATATATGCATATTTTAACCTTTTCCCACTTCCAACACATTCAATGGATGTGTCTTTATTTACAGAGCTTTTCTATTTATTTTGCCCGGATGTTTTCAAAGTCGTCTGCTCCTCCAGATGTGTTGTATGTGGGAAAGGGTTAAAGTTCAGCATTACACTTCAGAATGAATGAATGAATGAATGTATATTGTTTTATGGCGCATCGACAGCTAAGGTCATTTAGCGCGCAATTAAATTTAATTATTCATGATCCCTGGGTAAACAAACCAGTACTAGGCTAGAAAATGTGCCTTGCCCAAGGGCACTCCACCATGACCGTAGTGCCGCGACTGGGGATCGAACCCGGTTTCGAAATCCCCGACGCTAACCACTCGACCACAGCGGATTCCTTACACTTCAGATGAAAGACCTGTGATGGAATCAAAGTTATGTAAAAAAAAAAAAGAACCACCAGCTTGATTCATTGCCACTTAAGTTTTCTCAAAAGTAGAATCACTCATGGTTAACCCTTTCCCTCATACGACAATTCTGCAGCAGACGACTTTGAACATATTTTGTTAAAATAATTAAAAAAAAGCTCTATAATTGAATAGATAACCCTATGACTAACAGTGAAAAACGGTGTGGCAAAAGGAGAAATTGCTGGTTTTGAGCAATTTCTTCTTTTGTCACTATGTTTTCAAAAAGCTGTCTGCTGCAGAGGCTTTCATCTTTTATGAGGGTTAATTTGCAAGTGTGCTGAGTAGCCTAAAGCTTTGTGTTGTCCTCAAACAAACTTCAGGACCCGCTTTGTGATTTATGCTTCAAGAAGCAGATAACCTCAATAGATATTTTCTATATTTTGCTTAGGTACTTCAGATCTTTTGTATGTGGGAAAGGGTTAAGGTTTCAGCATTGCATTTCAAATGAAAAGCAAAGAAAAACAAAGGAACCCATTATGAAATTAAAATTTAAACAACCCAAACAGAACAAAAACACAGGCTAGATTCATTGCCACTTTAATTTTCTAAAATTTAGAATCACTCATGCGTGGTAAATGTGCAAGTGCTGTGAAGAGAGCGTTAACCCCCTCTTTCCCACATACAACAAATCTGCTGCAGACGACATTGAAAACCTCTTCCGACAAATGAAGTAATTCACTATAAATGAAATTATTTTAATTGAGTAATGTTGAAAACATTGTGGCAAAATGAGAAATTGCTCAAAGGTCGTCTGGTACAGATGCGTCAAAATGCGTCTGCAGGTGAGAAAGGGTTGCTAAAGCATAGATGGTGTCTCAAAACAAACTACAGAGAATGTCTGCCTTGTGTATTGAGGGAAAACGGGAAACATTTCTATTTTTTCACAATGTTTACAAAATGTTGTCTGCTACAGAGGTGTCAAGTGTAATCTATATCAAGCAAAGGGTTACCATTTTTCAGGATGAATTAAACTGTTCGATATGCTCCATTGAAATTATACTTACAACCATATCATTAGCACTCAACCTCCCCACATGTAGCAAAATATGCAGAACATCTAGGAAAATATCATCCTCGGTACCCAGGCTATACATAAAATATATGACATCCTCGGTACCCAGGCTATACATACAATATACAAGAGAAAGTTGATGCAAGGCATCAATGTCGCCGGAAAAGACTGCATTGATTTATTTATGTATTCTTGACTTTCCTTAGTCTATTCAAACATTAGGA
Organism: Serripes groenlandicus; assembly: GCA_031761405.1. Taxonomy (NCBI): domain Eukaryota; kingdom Metazoa; phylum Mollusca; class Bivalvia; order Cardiida; family Cardiidae; genus Serripes; species Serripes groenlandicus. The sequence goes on from JASEVX010000009.1 coordinate 73,578,789, forward strand.
ACGTTGAAATGAAAACATTTGCTTATAAAGTTTATATTCATACCTATACATTAGGGTATCTATAACAAATTAACGAAATGTGTACACATTTATCTGGCTTAAATTTAATTTTGCTGTTGTTACTTATTTAAATAATAGTATTCATTCATATAATTTCAATGTTTGTCAATCTTATTCGAATCACAAGGTAAATATCCTGGTATTGCTTTAAAGGGAGGTAATTTGAAAAAAACACACAAAAGTCTTCAAAAGGAGAAATATATCAGCATCACCGTCTACAGTTTAAATTGTTCTATTGTTTGTGGATTTATAAATGTTCTTTTTTTCTTATTTCTACATGTACAACGAAATATTGCGGCTTCTCTTTGACGCTTTGCGTCAAACATTCGTCTTGTACTTGTCTAAAATAAAATAATATCACTCGCTTTTTCATATCGAAATGCGCATGCGCGAAAATCGATGTTAAAGGTCACGAAACTACACAACAGAATAGGGTCTATATTTAGCTTAGAAACAGTTCCTACTTTAGATATTCATGGATTAACATTATTAAATGAATTCTACACAAATCAAGACATCTCTTTGAACATGAAAACAACATTTAGTAAGTTAAAATTGCTATTAAAAGGAGAATCCGAAATTGACCTCAATGATGACACATAAGAGTCTGCATTAGGGGGTGTTGGTTCACGTCTTGAAGGGACCACTTTTGTCTTCGTAAATAAGACAAAAAACTTAAATGCGAGTGAAATAAAAAAAACTGCAAACATTAAAAAATCGGAATATTTATTTCATTTTAGATGTGTCATTTATTAGTGTTCGTAAACAACCACAATTGTAATATGTTCAAATCATCTAGATTTGTTTCTTTCTAATAATAAGCCGCCCTCCCATGTGATTTCCGAAAAGCTATTAAAAATAGAAGTCGCGGGCTTCTGCCCGGCGACTAATGACATCCTCGGTACCCAGGCTATACATAAAATATATGACATCCTCAGTACCCAGGCTATACATAAAATATATGACATCCTCGGTACCCAGGCTATACATACAATATATGACATCCTCGGTACCCAGGCTATACATAAAATATATGACATCCTCGGTACCCAGGCTATACATACAATATATGACATCCTCGGTACCCAGGCTATACATAAAATATATGACATCCTCAGTACCCAGGCTATACATAAAATATATGACATCCTCGGTACCAAGGCTATACATACAATATATGACATCCTCGGTACCAAGGCTATACATACAATATATGACATCCTCGGTACCCAGGCTATACATACAATATATGACATCCTCGGTACCCAGGCTATACATACAATATATGACATCCTCGGTACCCAGGCTATACATACAATATATGACATCCTCGGTACCCAGGCTATACATACAATATATGACATCCTCGGTACCCAGGCTATACATACACTATATGACATCCTCGGTACCCAGGCTATACATACAATATATGACATCCTCGGTACCCAGGCTATACATACAATATATGACATCCTCGGTACCCAGGCTATACATAAAATATATGACATCCTCGGTACCCAGGCTATACATAAAATATATGACATCCTCGGTACCCAGGCTATACATAAAATATGTGACATCCTCGGTACCCAGGCTATACATAAAATATATGACATCCTCGGTACCCAGGCTATACATACAATATATGACATCCTCGGTACCCAGGCTATACATAAAATATATGACATCCTCGGTACCCAGGCTATACATACAATATATGACATCCTCGGTACCCAGGCTATACATAAAATATATGACATCCTCAGTACCCAGGCTATACATAAAATATATGACATCCTCGGTACCAAGGCTATACATACAATATATGACATCCTCGGTACCCAGGCTATACATACAATATATGACATCCTCGGTACCCAGGCTATACATACAATATATGACATCCTCGGTACCCAGGCTATACATACAATATATGACATCCTCGGTACCCAGGCTATACATACAATATATGACATCCTCGGTACCCAGGCTATACATACAATATATGACATCCTCGGTACCCAGGCTATACATAAAATATATGACATCCTCGGTACCCAGGCTATACATAAAATATATGACATCCTAGGGTTAGGCTATACATACAATATATGGCATCATCGGTACCCAGGCTATACATACAATATATGACATCCTCGGTACCCAGGCTATACATAAAATATATGACATCCTCAGTACCCAGGCTATACATAAAATATATGACATCCTCGGTACTAAGGCTATACATACAATATATGACATCCTCGGTACCAAGGCTATACATACAATATATGACATCCTCGGTACCCAGGCTATACATACAATATATGACATCCTCGGTACCCAGGCTATACATACAATATATGACATCCTCGGTACCCAGGCTATACATACAATATATGACATCCTCGGTACCCAGGCTATACATACAATATATGACATCCTCGGTACCCAGGCTATACATACAATATATGACATCCTCGGTACCCAGGCTATACATACAATATATGACATCCTCGGTACCCAGGCTATACATACAATATATGACATCCTCGGTACCCAGGCTATACATACAATATATGACATCCTCGGTACCCAGGCTATACATACAATATATGACATCCTCGGTACCCAGGCTATACATACAATATATGACATCCTCGGTACCCAGGCTATACATAAAATATGTGACATCCTCGGTACCCAGGCTATACATAAAATATGTGACATCCTCGGTACCCAGGCTATACATACAATATATGACATCCTCGGTACCCAGGCTATACATAAAATATATGACATCCTCGGTACCCAGGCTATACATACAATATATGGCATCCTCGGTACCCAGGCTATACATACAATATATGACATCCTCGGTACCCAGGCTATACATACTATATATGACATCCTCGGTACCCAGGCTATACATACAATATATGACATCCTCGGTACCCAGGCTATACATACAATATATGACATCCTCGGTACCCAGGCTATACATACAATATATGACATCCTCGGTACCCAGGCTATACATAAAATATATGACATCCTCGGTACCCAGGCTATACATACAATATATGACATCCTCGGTACCCAGGCTATACATAAAATATATGACATCCTCGGTACCCAGGCTATACATAAAATATATGACAACCTCGGTACCCAGGCTATACATAAAATATATGACATCCTCGGTACCCAGGCTATACATACAATATATGACATCCCCGGTACCCAGGCTATACATAAAATATATGACATCCTCGGTACCCAGGCTATACATACAATATATGACATCCTCGGTACCCAGGCTATACATAAAATATATGACATCTTCGGTACCCAGGCTATACATAAAATATATGACATCCTCGGTACCCAGGCTATACATAAAATATATGACATCCTCGGTACCCAGGCTATACATACAATATATGACATCCTCGGTACCCAGGCTATACATACAATATATGACATCCTCGGTACCCAGGCTATACATAAAATATATGACATCCTCGGTACCCAGGCTATACATACAATATATGACATCCTCGGTACCCAGGCTATACATAAAATATATGACATCCTCGGTACCCAGGCTATACATAAAATATATGACATCCTCGGTACCCAGGCTATACATTAAATATATGACATCCTCGGTACCCAGGCTATACATAAAATATATGACATCCTCGGTACCCAGGCTATACATAAAATATATGACATCCTCGGTACCCAGGCTATACATACAATATATGACATCCTCTGTACCCAGGCTATACATACAATATATGACATCCTCGGTACCCAGGCTATACATACAATATATGACATCCTCGGTACCCAGGCTATACATAAAATATATGACATCCTCGGTACCCAGGCTATACATTAAATATATGACATCCTCGGTACCCAGGCTATACATTAAATATATGACATCCTCGGTACCCAGGCTATACATTAAATATATGACATCCTCGGTACCAAGGCTATACATAAAATATATGATACCCTGGGGAAATTGGCTAGCGAAACTTCGTAAGCATGCACCACGATTTCCTCCGTAACTACACTGTGATGTTCGTATTGCATGAGGTTTGTGTCATGCGGCCAATCAAGCGGCTGCATTTCACATCGTAAATGATTCATGAAGCGAAATGTTTACAGCCAATTTGCCCAGGGTATCATATATTTTATGAATAGCCTGGATACCGAGGATGGGAAAATATATGAAAACAATATATTTATCGTTGTAGAGTAGAGTTTGAGAAATTTCTTCCTATGCAAAAAAAGGTTTCAAAGTTAACCCTTTCCCTCATATAGACGCTTTCTGACACCTCTGCAGCAGACGTCTTTTTGAAAACATAGCGACAAAAGAAGAAATTGCTCAAAACGAGCAATTTCTTCTTTTGCCACAATATTTTCCACTTTTAGTCATAGATTATCCATTCAATTATAGAGATTTTTTCTATTTTTTGACAAAATATGTCGTCTGCTGCAGAATTGTTGTATGAGGGAAAAGGTTAACTGTTGCAAATGTGTCAACATATGAGAAAGGGTAAATTATGATACACTTCATTGACTGTGACAAACATGTTCTCATAGGTCATTTTGAACTAAGTTAACCTTCATATTCAGATGTTTACCACCATATTAGAGTAGATGAACAAACTTCATATCCATGGTTCATTGCTTCAATGATCATATATATTCATGACACCATTTTAACCCTTCACCCACATACAACAATATTGCTGCAGACGACATTGAAAACCATCGAGGCAAAAATCATGGAAACTCTTCAAATGAAAGTGTATTTATTAAATAAAGATTAACACAAAGTGGCAAAAGAAGAAATTGCTGGTTCTGAGAAATTTCTTCGTTTGTAAAAATGTTTTCAAAATGTGTCTGCTGCAGTGGCCTCAGAGAGCATGTGTAAATGTGGCAAAGGGTCAAATAATGTGCATATTTATATAATGGTATGTTTATTTGATTTTTATTGTTTTTATCAAACAAATCAATTTTTTTACAAATTGCCTATAGTGACTTACGGTACAGTTATTTAAAGGTGTAGGCAAAGCGATTGTATACGTATTTAAGTGACGTATAATTTTGTATTGAACCATCTCCCTCATGTATCCTTAATTGTCTTTCATTTTCCTTCCTTGTTAATTGGCTTATTTCAGAATTTACTCGCCCCTTTGGCTGAGGGACGCTCAATTAGAATGGAAGCCGCATGCAGCAGTCTGGTCATTGCTTGAACTATTAGCCGGCTTAACCCTTTCCCTCATATAGACGCTTTCTGACACCTCTGCAGCAGACGTCTTTTTGAAAACATAGCGACAAAAGAAGAAATTGCTCAAAACGAGCAATTTCTCCTTTTGCCACGATATTTTCCACTTTTAGTCATAGATTATCCATTCAATTATAGAGATTTTTTCTATTTTTTGACAAAATATGTCGTCTGCTGCAGAATTGTTGTATGAGGGAAAGGGTTAACTGTTGCAAATGTGTCAACATATGAGAAAGGGTAAATTATGATACACTTCATTGACTGTGACAAACATGTTCTCATAGGTCATTTTGAACTAATAGGTTAACCTTCATATTCAGATGTTTACCACCATATTAGAGTAGATGAACAAACTTCATATCCATGGTTCATTGCTTCAATGATCATATATATTCATGACACCATTTTAACCCTTCACCCACATACAACAATATTGCTGCAGATGACATTGAAAACCATCGAGGCAAAAATCATGTTAACTCTTCAAATGAAAGTTTATTTATTAAATAAAGATTAACACAAAGTGGCAAAAGAAGAAATTACTGGTTCTGAGAAATTTCTTCGTTTGTAAAAATGTTTTCAAAATGTGTCTGCTGCAGTGGCCTCAGAGAGCATGTGTAAATGTGGCAAAGGGTCAAATAATGTGCATATTTATATAATGGTATGTTTATTTGATTTTTATTGTTTTTATCAAACAAATCAATTTTTTTACAAATTGCCTATAGTGACTTACGGTACAGTTATTTAAAGGTGTAGGCAAAGCGATTGTATACGTATTTAAGTGACGTATAATTTTGTATTAAACCATCTCCCTCATGTATCCTTAATTGTCTTTCATTTTCCTTCCTTGTTAATTGGCTTATTTCAGAATTTACTCGCCCCTTTGGCTGAGGGACGCTCAATTAGAATGGAAGCCGCATGCAGCAGTCTGGTCATTGCTTGAACTATTAGCCGGCTTAACCCTTTCCCTCATATAGACGCTTTCTGACGCCTTTGCAGCAGAAGGCTTTTTGAAAACATAGTGACAAAAGAAGAAATTGCACAAAACGTGCAATTTCTCCTTTTGTCACAATGGTTTCCACTTTTTGTCATAGGTTATCCATTCAATTATGGAAATTTTCTATATTTTGACAAAATACATTCAAAGTCGTCTGCTGCAGAACTGCCGTATGAGGGAAAGGGTTAATGGGTAGCCTATTTTATGGGTCTGAATGATTGAATTCAATGCAATTATTGAGCCCCAGAAGGCGGGGTGGTATTGGTTTCCAACCTTATATATTTTACTCTCCAAGGTATGGGACCAATGTCATCTTTCCTGTCTGCCTCGATATCGGCATTAGCTGATGGAAGCTGTGTTAAGCCCAAAATAAGCATATCAGTTATTACTTTCCGTCATATAGAAGCATTCAAACGCCACTGCAGCAGACGACTTTTGAAAACATGGTGACAAAAGAAGAAATTGCTCATAATGACCTTTTTTCACCATGTTTTCAACTTCATTCAATAAGTAAACCATTATTAAAATAGAGATATTCCCTAATTTTTGCTGATACGATTTCAAAGTCATCAGTGCATCAGTGAAGAATTATCAATTGGCTTATTTAACCCTTACCCACCTGCAGACGCATTTTGACGCAATAGCAGCAGACGACTTTTGAAAACATAGTGGCCAAAGGTGAAATTGCTCATAATGAGCAATTTCCCCTTTGGCCACAATGTTTTCAACTTTATTTAACAAATAAGCTATCTTTAATGGAGATTTTTCAGGTTTTTGTCACCACGTTTTTAAAGTTGTCCGCTGGGAAAGGGTTAACCTTTTCCCTCATACGACAATTCCGCAGCAGACGACTTTGAATATATTTTGTCAAAACATAGAAAATCTCCATAATTGAATGGATAACCTATGACTAAAAGTGGAAAACATTGTGGCAAAAGGAGAAATTGCACATTTTGTGCAATTTCTTTTTTTGTCACACTATGTTTTCAAAAAACCGTCTGCTGCAGAAGCGTCAGAAAGCGTCTATATGAGGGAAAGGGTTAAAGTTGTTTCGTAGTTACAGTTCCCTTAGTGATTCACCAGCATCGGGTTGAGACCATTTAACCCTTTCCCACATATGACCAATAAATATATGCATCAGACTTCTGAAAAACATCTAGGCAAAAATATGGAAAGTCTCTATATTATGAAAATATGACTTTGAATACGGTTGAAAACATTGTGACAAAAGGTGGAATTGCTCATTATGTTTTTGCATCTGTTACCTGGCAAATATGAGAAAAATTCTGCTTTTGTCCAAATGTTTCAAGAAGCCGTCTGCTGCAGATAGATGGAAATGCATGGAAATGTATCTTTATGTTGGAAAGGGTTACATGGTTAATTGATTGATTGAAAAAGTACAAGAAAAAAAAAAAAAAAACCTGTCATAGTAAAAAATAACCTCTGGTCTTCAACAAGATATGACCCTGATCACCCTGCACTACTATGCAGTCTGATCAGGATATATCCTGTAAATGATAATGTTTAAACAATCCAACCTGTGTTTAAAGACCACCCATGGGAAGAGAGCAATCAGGACTTTGTTCACAGGTGGTCTTTAATTATTGGGTCATTTATTCAGAAAATTAGTTATTGGGAATTTAAAAGTCTGGTTGCTATAGACAGGGAATGTCTAACAAATGTGGTCTTTAGCACAGGTCTGACTGTACACATATCTATATTACAAACTTCGATAGAAAGATACAGGGTGGAGAGATTAACCGTTGCCCGGATGATATGAACCACGAAGACATATCAATTGGAACTTCTCGGGTAATTCCGTCATCCATCATCATCCTTCGGTATTCCGATTGGACGACATATATCACGTCACGTTACGTCAGCAATGCAAATTCGTGTCAAGAAAGGGCTTTAAACCAAAATGTAAAATTGGTTATGATTTATGGTATCAGTTTTCATTGAACATCTATGTAATGTTTGTTTATTAACCCTTTCCCACTTGTAATACAAGTTGTATACGCATTTTAATACATCTACAGCAGACTACTTTTGAATATACCAAATTGTGGCAGAAGGAGAAACTGATCATGTTGAGCAATTGCTCATTCTGCCACAACGTTTTCAAAAGTGATTGCTCACCATGAGCAGTTTCTCCTTTAACCACAATGTGTTCAACTCTCGTCTATATATTTAATTTCATTTATAGAGATTTTCCAAAAATTTGTCTCAATGATTTCAAAGTTGTCTACTGAATATTTGTCGTATGTGGGGAAGGGTAACATACAATTGAACGTTTGATCCAAGAACTTTTTCTCCTTTTCCCAGAATGTTTTCAAGTCTTTGCTTAAATTATTAGTCGCCGGGCAGAAGCCCGCGACTTCTATTTTTAATAGGTTTTCTAAATCACATGGGAGGGGGGATTATTATTAGAAAGAAACACATTTAGATGTCTTGAACATATTACAATTGTGTTTGTTTAAAAACACTAAGTAATGACACATCTAAAATGAAATAAATATTCCGATGTTTTAGGTATTTTCAGTTTCTTTATTTTTACTCGCATTTATGTTTTTTTGTTTTATTTACGAAGATAAAACAGTCCCTATTAGCTAGACTGGTATACTTTATTTTACACTATATACTACATGTAATCAAAAGTCGATAACTACAAACCTTTACGTCGCAGTCTAATTTGTTTACTTACGCGCACCTGCGTGACTCGCGAATACCAACTGCGTAGATCAATCTCCTTTGCAGAGAGCCGCTCTTTACACTCACTTATAAATAGTAAATTATAGGTGATTTAAAATGTTTATTTGGTTCGAAACAAATGAAGAAAAGAACAAACCGAGATAAAACTGGTTTTAATGGAAAAATCACTTTGAACGAACACTCTCTGCCTATAAAGAGAGTTTCAAGAACAACACCTCTGCGAATAAGAAAGAATCGGGTCTTTCGTACAAAATTATTTCGTCCTTGACAATTTTAAAGGTGTCATTTAATTCCCTAAAGGAATATTGCTTCCGATCTGCATATTGTTATGCATCATTGACACAAGGGCGCTCATCATAATATAATTTTAAAACATGAGTAGTTTGTTGTTTTCATTATAAAAAAGGAAGGAAAGAATTAAAATAAATTAACATGTTGTAGGACTAAGTTTATGTTCGAAATTAAGTTTAAATTATACAACAATTTCAATGAGATTTAACTGTTTAGTTGATATTATATTTCGAAGGTGGTCTAATTTATAAATATTTGGACTACATTTCAACATTTGTTAAAGTATGATATAATTAGGATGCTAAGCTAATATCATTTTGAGAAAAAGAGAAAACTCATGTCTTCAGCGATTTAACCCTTATCTCATTGTTTTAAAAGTAGATTGCTGCAAAGGTATCCACTGTTGACTTTAAAAGAGGAAAGGTAAAATGACGTGCTATTGCATGCAAATCCTAAATTGTCTGTTTTGTGGTTTTATTGAAAAATAATAAAATTCAAATATTCTGACAAACATCTTGAAAAATGTATTTGGAATTCACAAATCTTATAATTATTCCTTAATGCAAGCACTGTATACATACTAAGACTAATGATTGGCAAGATTACTCATTTCCATTACTGTTTATGATCAATAATTAGTTGGTTGTGTGTATGGTCAGCCTACTTTGGAATGGAGGTTGATCATAAACAATGAAAGGCTTCAATTATCATTCACTTCGTTGACAAAACAATGCAAGTTATGATACATTTTCACTTGACCCCACCCCTGATGTCCCAATATGCCACTCAGTTGATAACTGTTTATTCAACTACTATAATGTTAGTGTTATGCATAACTGCACTATGGATATCCGGCGACATTGATGCGTTGCATCAACTTTCTCTTGTTCTTTCATTTATAAAGATTTTCATTGTTTTTGACAATAAATGTTCATTTGTCTGCTGCAGTCTTGTTGTATGTGGGAATAACTTATAGATGCTATCTGATGCCTCTGCAGCAGACGACTTTTGAATGAGGAATTTCTTCATTGGCCTAAATGTTTTAAACTCCATTTAATAAATTAATTATACTTCCCTTTATAGAGATTCCTCATTCATTTTATGTGGGTTTGTTTTCAAAGTCGTCTGCTACAGATTTGCTGTATGTGGGAATTTAAGTTAACGTTTTCCTTCTTAACCATTTCAGTCGCCAGCCCAGCCAACGGAATGACCACACTGATGGCTAAATACAACATGGGTGGGATAACTGGATCTATTACATTTACCCAAAATGTAATTGGCGGTGACGTATCAATCCAGCTGGCCCTGAATGACCTGGAACCGGGAGACTACACGCTACAGTTACACGAATTCCGTGTCAATTATGACACACCGGACAGGTGTGCTGAGAGTAGCGTTGGAGCAATGTAAGTCCATCTAAAATTAACCGTTACCCTCATACAGACGCTTTGGGGTATGTTTTCAAAGTCGTCTGCTGCATATTTGGGAACGGGTTAACCCTTTCCCTCATACGACAATTCTGCAGCAGACGACATTGAACGTATTTTGTCAAAACATAGAAAATCTCCATAATTGAATGGATAACCTAAAAGTAGAAAACATTGTGGAAAAAGGAGAACTTTGATAACATCTTTGCATATTTATGTCGAAAATCCCTAAAAATGAAAGTGTTATTATTGGATAGAGTTGAAAACATTGTTGCAAAAGGAGAAATTGCTTGTTAACTTTTATCACATTGTTTTCAGAAGTTGTATGCTGCAGAGGCATCAAAAGGGGTTACCATATTTGACTTTCAAACCCTATGTTGTAAGTAATCAAATGAATCGTCTGATTGAGACGGTTCCTCTGGTACCCACAGCATAGAGTTTCATTCAGTAATAAATGAGATATTAGTGGTAAAAGAACTATGTACTGCTCCTTATATAAGGCCTCTCTTGCTAACTGTTGCTGTCATAATGTTGTTTTTTTAGCTCACCTAAGAACGAAGTGCAGGTCAAACTGTTGTGGTCACTCATCAATCGCCTTCGTCATCTTTCTGTCTGTTCACATGTTATAACATATTGGACTCTTGAGATATTTATTTAAATCAAGAGAGAAAAAAATTGTATTGCGTCCTTCTTCAATTTTATTTATAAGCGTATTAAACATAAAAATGTCTGTTTTTAATTTAGAAGTAACAACTGGACAATAACGTAAGTATATAACTGTCTGTCTGAGTGTATGCACTTGTAAAGATGCCTGTATATGCTATAGGTCTTTAGTCCGGAAATATTAGTAGAAACTTCAATGTAGCTTCTCTAGACAGTATTGCTGTGTATAACCCTCATCCCACATCATATACTCCTCATGTCTCTAGACAATCTTGCTACATGTATAACCATCATCCCACATCATATACTCCTCATGTCTCTAGACAATCTTGTTGTATATAACCATCACCCCACATCATATACTCTGCATGTCTCTAGCCAATCTTGCTACATGTATAACCCTCATCCCACATCATATACTCATCATGTCTCTAGACAATCTTGTTGTATATAACCATCATCCCACATCATATACTCCTCATGTCTCTAGACAATCTTGCTACATGTATAACCATCATCCCACATCATATACTCCTCATGTCTCTAGACAATCTTGTTGTATATAACCATCACCCCACATCATATACTCTGCATGTCTCTAGACAATCCTGCTACATGTATAACCCTCATCCCACATCATATACTCCTCATGTCTCTAGACAATCTTGTTGTATATAACCATCACCCCACATCATATACTCCTCATGTCTCTAGACAATCTTGCTACATGTATAACCCTCATCCCACATCATATACTCATCATGTCTCTAGACAATCTTGCTGTATATAACCATCACCCCACATCATATACTCATCATGTCTCTAGACAATCTTGTTGTATATAACCATCATCCCACATCATATCCTCCTCATGTCTCTAGACAATCTAGCTACATGTATAACCATCATCCCACATCATATACTCATAATGTCTCTAGACAATCTTTCTGAGTATAACAACCATCCCACAGCATATACTCCTCATGTCTCTAGACAATCTTTCGGCATATAACCATCATCCCACATCATATACTCCTCATGTCTCTAGACAATCTTGTTACATGTATAACCCTCATCCCACATTATATACTCATCATGTCTCTAGACAATCTTGTTATATATAACCATCATCCCACATCATATACTCCTCATGTCTCTAGACAATCTTTCTGAATATAACCATCATCCCACATCATATACTCATCATGTCTCTAGACAATCTTGCTACATGTATAACCCTCATCCCACATCATATACTCATCATGTCTCTAGACAATCTTGCTACATATATAACCATCATCCCACATCATATACTCCTCATGTCTCTAGACAATCTTTCAGCATATAACCATCATCCCACATCATATACTCCTCATGTCTCTAGACAATCTTGATGTATATAACCATCATCCCACAGCATATACTCATCATGTCTCTAGACAATCTTTCTGAGTATAACAACCATCCCACATCATATACTCCTCATGTCTCTAGACAATCTTTCAGCATATAACCATCATCTCACATCATATACTCCTCATGTCTCTAGACAATCTTGATGTATATAACCATCATCCCACATCATATACTCCTCATATCTCTAAACAATCTTTCAGCATATAACCATCATCTCACATCATATATGTCTCATGTCTCTAGACAATCTTGCTACATGTATAACCATCATCCCACATCATATACTCTTCATGTCTCTAGACAATCTTTTGGAATATAACAACCATCTCACATCATATATTCTTCATGTCTCTAGACAATCTTTCTGAATATAACAACCATCCCACATCATATACTCCTCATGTCTCTAGACAATCTTTCGGCATATAACCATCATCCCACATCATATACTTCTCATGTCTCTAGACAATATTGCTGTATATAACCATTCTCCCTCATCATATACTCCTCATGTCTCTAGACAATCTTTCGGCATATAACCATCATCCCACATCATATACTTCTCATGTCTCTAGACAATATTGCTGTATATAACCATTCTCCCTCATCATATACTCCTCATGTCTCTAGACAATCTTTCGGAATATAACAACCATCCCACAGCATATACTCCTCATGTCTCTAGACAATCTTTCAGCATATAACCACCATCTCACATCATATACTCCTCATGTCTCTAGACAATCTTGATGTGTATAACCATCATCTCACATCATATACTCCTCATGTCGCTAGACAATCTTTCAGCATATAACCACCATCTCACATCATATACTCCTCATGTCTCTAGACAATCTTTCAGCATATAACCATCATCTCACATCATATACTCCTCATGTCTCTAAACAATCTTTTCAGCATATAACCACCATCTCACATCATATACTCCTCATGTCTCTAGACAATCTTTCGGCATATAACCATCATCCCACATCATATACTCCTCATGTCTCTAGACAATATTGCTGTATATAACCATCCTCCCTCATCATATACTCCTCATGTCTCTAGACAATCTTTCGGAATATAACGTTACCATCCCACATCATATACTCCTCATGTCTCTAGACAACGATCAGGAGAGACAAGGGTTCAGTCCCTAGTTGGGTCATACTCGAACCATAAAAAAAACCGGATAGTTATTTAAATGGCTTCCCTCCTTTGCAGTCATTGTTGCGGGGATATAGCATTATGATTGATGCATAGTCTCGGCATAGATAAATACTTGTAATACACATGGTAAATACACATGGTAATCTTGTAAGGAAATAATTGAAAACTGTTGAAAGTGTTATAAAACTCAAGATTTAACACAGAATTTGTTAACCCTTTCCTTCATACACTAAATCTACAGCAGATGACTTTGAAAACATCTAGACAGAAATATATAAAAACTCTATAAATGAAATAACAATTACTGATCAAATGTGAAAACATTTTGGCAAATGGAGAAATTGCTCATTATGAGCAATTTCTTCGTTTGCTACAATGTTTTCACAAGTGTCAGAAAGCGTCTATATGTGGGAAAAGGTTAATAATACATTTCTGTCCGCTGATGTTTTATTATCCCTTTCCCTCATACGGCAATTTTGCAGCAGTCGACTTTGAATGTATTTTGTCAAAAAATAGAAAATCTCCATAATTGAATGGATAACCTATGACAAAAAGTGGGAAAACATTGTGGCAAAAGGAGAAATTGCACGTTTTGTGCAATTTCTTCTTTTGTCACTTTGTTTTCAAGAGGCGTCTGCTGCAGAGGCGTCAGAAAGCGTCTATATGAAGGAAACGGTCAAAGGACGTAGACATGTTGGAAATGTTTAACACTAGTAAATGGTTGTGAAACTGTTAACCCCTTTCCCACATACAACAACTCTGCAGCAGAAGAATGAAAACTATACAGGCACAAATATGGAAACAAAATCTGTAAATGAAAATACAATTATTGAATATAATTGAAAACATTATGGTGAAAGGAGAAATTGCTGATGAAATTGTTCATGAAGAGCAATTTCTCTTTTTGCTATAATGTTTTCAGAAGTTGTCGTACTTAAAATACGTCACATGTGTCTGAATGTGGGAAAGGGTTAAACTGTTTTTAAAGCTAGCTTTCTCATAACCTGCATAATAAAATGACAAAAGTTGTGTTACATGTCAGCAATGCTTATACAATAATTAATGAATAATATTAGTGTTTTTTTACCTTTCTGTGTTCCTTTCTTGTAAAGCGATGAGGAAGTTCTCAATTTCTTAATAATTTCTACTCTCAAGAATATAAACTACATCAGGTGAAAAGGAGTCTCGTAATTATTTACAGTAAAAAAAATAAATCCTCCTTACAACAAATTTACAGCAGACGTCTTTGAGACGAAAAGTTAAAAACAGTGTGGCAAAATGGAGAAATTACTCATTATGAACAATTTCCTCCTTTTGCCACAATGTTTTAAAGTATGTCAGAAAGCGTTAGTATGTGGGAAAGAGTTTTTGCATCAACTTACTTAAATCTTTGATTTGGCAAACATAACCCATAATATTTATTGTCATGACAAGAAAATAAATCCAAGAAACAGTTCTTCTGAGAACAATTACTACTGGCAGCTTCACCCTTTCCCTCATATAGACGCTTTCTGACGCTTCTGCAGCAGACGGCTTTTTGAAAACATAGTGACGAAAGAAGAAATTGCTCAAAACGAGCAATTTCTCCTTTTGCCACAATGTTTTCCATTTTAAGTCATAGGTTATCCATTCAATTATAGAGATTTTCTATTTTTTGATAAAATATGTTCAAAGTCATCTGCTGCAGAATTGTCATATGGAGGGAAAGGGTTAGACTACATCAAAATAGGTATAGACACACAACTTATTATGGTTGAAGCAATATGTCCTATTCCCACATCATCTCTCTTGATTCCAGAACCAACTCCTATATTGTTGCTACTCGAAGAGCGGGCTGTCAATCCAGGGGTTGTGAGTTCGAATCCCGGCTCGGCCAACTTTCTTTCCGAGGATTGACATGCGTCATTCCTCTTCCACCAATGGGCTAAGTCTATGTGGAAAAGCAGCCAGTTGCTTGGGAAGATTGTTGTGTGGAGTACTGGTGTGAGAAAACCAGGAAATGCATGAGTAGGTGAACTGGCCGTCGTGATATAACTGAGAAATTGTTAAAAACGGCGTTAAACCCCAATCAATCAATCAATAAAAGCTACTCGAAGAATCTTCTAACTGAGATCATTCTGTATGGCTTCACATTACATAGGCTTTACACTTTCCATCATACGGATGCATTTTAACGCCTCTGCAGGAAACAACTTTGGAAAACATTGTGACAAAAGTTGAAATTCTCATAATGAGCAATTTCTCCTATTTGCAGCCACTATATTGTCAACTCTATGCAATAAAGATAATTTCATTTTCAGAAATTTTCCACATATTTGCCTAGCAGTTTAAAAAGTCGTCTGCTGCAAGATTTGTTGTATGCGAGAAAGGGTTAAGAATAAAATTAAGAAAGGTTTTTAAAAACCCGAGATATGTGGAGTTCTGAATATCAACTTGCTTTTCCCACTTTATTGTTTTGTATTTTGTATCAGTATGAGTGTAAACCGGCCTGTATTCTCAACTTCATGTTCAACAAAGTTTTCAGGATGTAGTCTGAAGCCCTGTTTGTGGAAAGTTGTACCATTATCCGTTATCCGTGATGCTTCTTATAATAAATCCTTTATCAAGACATTTTTATGATTTGATTATTCCCTCTCTCTCCCAAGGTCAATAAAATCTACAAACTAATAGGCTATCCTAGGGATTCATTATGCACAGCAGTGAGAATTATTGCTTTATTGAAAGTCACTTTCATCTGCCCATATTTGGTATTCTTCTTTTCAGGGTCTGGACCACTATATTGCTTAACCCTTTCCCTCATATAGACGCTTTCTGACGCCTCTCCAGCAGACGGCTTTTTGAAAACATAGTGATAAAAGAAGAAAATTGCACAAAACGTGCAATTTCTCCTTTTGCCACAATGTTTTCCACTTTTTGTCATAGGTTATCCATTCAATTATGGAGATTTTCTATTTTTTGACAAAATATGTTTAAAGTCGTCTGCTGCAGAATTGCCGTATGAGGGAAAGGGTTAATCCTTTCCCACCTGCTGGTGCATTCTGATGTATCTGCAGCAGACGACTTTTGAAAACATTGTGGCAAAAGAAGAAATTGCTCATAATGAGCAATTTCTCCTTTTGCCACAATGTTTTCATCTATTTTCAATAATTACTGCTGTATTTTATAGACACTTTCCACTGTCTTGCATTTTCTAGCCTAGTACTGGTTTGTTTACCCAGGGATCATGAATAATTAAATTTAATTGCGCGCTAAATGACCTTAGCTGTCGATGTGCCATAAAACAATATACATTCATTCCACTGTCTTGCCGAGATGTTTTCAAATTCGTCCACTGCAGATTTGTTGTAAGTGGGAAAGAATTAATCAGATTTGTTCTTTCATTGTTGGATAAATACTTTCCCACATATAATGAAATCAGTCGTAGACATTTCATAAAAACAGAAACACTAACATGTGGAATTATCTCTATATATGAAAGCATAACTAATGCATAGTTTAAAAAAAGAATTGTCACAAAAAGAGAAATTGCTCATGATTGACAAGTTCTCCTTGTGACACAATGTTTTTAAAAGTCAATCTCTTTAATTGACTAAAAGTGGAAAACATTGTGGCAAAAGGAGAAATTGCTTGTTTTGAGCAGTTTCTTCTTTTGTCACTATGTTTTTGAAAAGCTGTCTGCTGCAGAGGCGTCAGAAAGCATCTATATGAGGGAAAGGGTTAAGCAGTGTTGGAAAGAAGAGTTAGTCATTTTTTAACGAACAGACAAAAATGTCTTTGATTTCCATTGAATAAACATTAAAACCTCATCAGGAATACGTTATAAAACAATTGAGAGAAACAATCTTTCTTTTATGACACACTTGTAACATTTAACCCTTTCCAACATAACTTATTTCCATTAGAAGTCTTTAGAAATCTTTGTGGAAATATGATTGTTTTGCTTTACTGCTATTTTTATGCTGTTTTCAACATAATTTCAGTTATATCATGGTAACAGTTCACATATTCAAGATCCCTTGGTGAACAAACCAGTATTAGGCTAGGAAATGTGACTTGCCACAGGGCACTCCACCATGACAGGCGTGACGCGACTGGGGAATGGAAATATGAGAAAATGATCCCAATAAAATATTATCAAACAATATTGTTATTTGATGTTATTTTGATTCGAAATTGTAAACTCAAATATTGCAGATTTCTCCATTTTATCATTATAAGTTTTCAAAGCAGAGGAGTTCAAAATATGTCCATGGTTCTTGTAAAACAATCCTCGCATTGAAACTGGGCATCCCGGGTTTGATACCCAGTCGCGGCACGATGGTCAGGGGGCAAGTCACATTTCCAAGCCAAGTACTGGTTTGTTTATGGGATCATATGCCGAGCCCCGGTAGCTCAGTCGGTAGCAATGCGGGCTGTCAATCCAGGGGTTGTGAGTTCGAATCCCGGCTCGGCAAACTTTCTTTCCGAGGATTGACAAAAGTCAATGTGACATGCGTCATTCGTCTTCCACCAATGGGCTAAGTCTATGTGGAAAAGCAGCCAGTTGCTTGGGAAGATTGTTGTGTGGAGTACTGGTGTGAGAAAACAAGGAAATGCATGAGTAGGTGAACTGGCCGCCGTGATATAACTGAGAAATTGTTAAAAACGGCGTTAAACCCCAATCAATCAATTAATCAATTATGGGATCATGAATACGTGAAAAGGTTTATTAGAATCAGAATCGGACAAGTCCATGACTGTCTATATCTCTGTTTGCAGGATTGGTTCAGCAGACGCAACCTCTGGTGAAGGGACCCTGACCGCATCTGGTATGGATCTATCAGGAACCAAGTCCATTGAAGGTTTGTCATTAACCATTTTCTTATATAGACACTTTCTGACGCCTCCGCAGCAGACAGCTTTTTGAAAACATGGAGACGAAAGAAGAAATTGCTTAAAATGAGTAATTTCTCCTTTTGTCACCATGTTTTCAACTCTATTCAATTATTGTTCTTTCAATTAAATTGAATGTGAAATTGAATTATGTATTTATATTTGTATTTGTAACAATGATATACTTATTTTTTACAAGTTGAAAATAAAGTATCTATCTATCTATCTATTTTCTGAGCTTTTGCCTAGACATTTTCAAAGTCGTCTGCTGCAGATTTGTTGTACATGGGAAAGGGTTAACCTTGTACTTCATCAACTATTGACCCACATGCAGACTCATTCTGACGCATCTGCAGCAGACTCCTTTTTCAAATATTGTTACAACAGGATAAATTGCGAACAATTAGCAATTAGTGGAAAACATTGTGGCAAAAGGAGGAATTGCTCATTTTGAGCAATTTCTTCTTATGTCACTATGTTTTCAAAAAGCCGTCTGCTGCAGTGGTGTCAGAAAGTGTCTATATGAGGGAAAGGGTTAACTATTTACAGAGGCCGAAAGAAGCTGAGGAGTGAACTGGTCCACCAAATATTTCTCTTATCCCTTTCCCACATACATCAAATCTGTGGAAAAAGGGTCGATGGTAAAGTTAGGTGTTTATTGAAAGCACCCCTGATATTCCATTTACTGAATTGTTTGATTTTAGCTTCAAATGACATCTCCTCCCTAAATCCTTTTGTGACAATGTTTGGTACCTGTACTTGTACTTGTACCTGTACTACTTGTACCTGTACTACTTGTACCTGTACTACTTGTACTACTTGTACCTGTACTAGTTGTACCTGTACTAGTTGTACCTGTACTATTTGTACCTTTACTACTTGTACCTGTACTATTTGTACCTGTACTAGTTGTACCTGTACTATTTGTACCTGTACTACTTGTACCTGTACTTGTACCTGTACTATGTGTACCTGTACTAGTTGTACCTGTACTATTTGTACCTGTACTACTTGTACCTGTACTTGTACCTGTACTATGTGTACCTGTACTAGTTGTACCTGTACTAGTTGTACCTGTACTATTTGTACCTTTACTACTTGTACCTGTACTATTTGTACCTGTACTAGTTGTACCTGTACTATTTGTACCTGTACCTGTACTTGTACCTGTACTATTTGTACCTTTACTACTTGTACCTGTACTATTTGTACCTTTACTACTTGTACCTGTACTATTTGTACCTGTACTATTTGTACCTGTACTAGTTGTACCTGTACTATTTGTACCTTTACTACTTGTACCTGTACTATTTGTACCTGTACTATTTGTACCTGTACTATTTGTACCTGTACTAGTTGTACCTGTACTATTTGTACCTTTACTACTTGTACCTGTACTATTTGTACCTGTACTAGTTGTACCTGTACTATTTGTACCTTTACTACTTGTACCTGTACTATTTGTACCTGTACTATTTGTACCTGTACTACTTGTACCTGTACCTGTACTTGTACCTGTACTTGTACCTGTACTTGTACCTGTACTTGTACTTGTACCTGTACTTGTACCTGTACTTGTACCTGTACTTGTACCTGTACTTGTACCTGTACTTGTACCTGTACTTGTACCTGTACTTGTACCTGTACTTGTACCTGTACTTGCCTTACTTCTGCCAGTTTTGCAGTTTTGCAAGAAAAGCAATAATAATGACCAATTAATTGGTGCTTGGATAAAATAAATGGTAGTAGACTGTATTTGTTAAACATACAGGCACTGCTGAAATTATCCTCGACGCAGCTTTCAACACTTCTCGTGCTTATAAACTTTTCTAATCTAAAATACCTTGCAATAAAAAAAAAAAAAGAGAAAACCTTGGTAAAACTTGACTAAATCAGATTGTTTTCAGTCAATATTTCCAAAAATAGATTTAAAATCCTTGTATATAGCATGAAGGGTGTTTTTTTTTTTTCATTTACAGCGTTTAATGTCTTTTTCATTTTTCTGTTATTCATTTTTGAATTCA
Source organism: Serripes groenlandicus (assembly GCA_031761405.1). Taxonomy (NCBI): domain Eukaryota; kingdom Metazoa; phylum Mollusca; class Bivalvia; order Cardiida; family Cardiidae; genus Serripes; species Serripes groenlandicus. Next base: position 73,599,732 of record JASEVX010000009.1, read on the forward strand.
TTCAAGTAATAAATTCACCAAAAATGCATTTAATTTGTCTATTTCACCTTGGATTTTGATTGATGGTTTTATACATATATGCCATACATAGTTTAACCCTTTTCGACATGAGGACTTGACGAGTATGCCACTTTTGAAAATATTGTGGCAAATCAAAGAGCAATTTATACTTTTAACACAATGTTTCAAACTTTATTCAATCATTGTTCTTTCATTTATATTGTTATATTTAAGTCTATGTGGAAAAGCAGCCAGTTGCTTGGGAAGATTGTTGTGTGGAGTACTGGTGTGAGAAAACCAGGAAATGCATGAGTAGGTGAGCTGGCCGCCGTGATATAACTGAGAAATTGTTAAAAACTGCATTAAACCCCAATCAATCAATCAATCTCATACAGGAGAATAATTATGCTCATTATGGAAATTGCCCCGTTAAAATTTTTCTTACCTTTTCAATACGGAAGAGTCTAAAACTTGCATGTCAGGTAAAACAATTAATACTTTCCCTCATACAACAATTCTGCAGCAGACGACTTTGAACATATTTTGTCAAAAAATAGAAAATCTCTATAATTGAATGGATAACCTATGACGAAAAGTAGAAAACATTGTGGCAAAAGGAGAAATTACTCGTTTTGAGCATTTCTACTTTAGTCACTATGTTTTCAAAAAGCTGTCTGCTGCAGAGGTGTCAGAAAGTGTCTATAGGTGGAAAAGGGTTAACACTTTTCATCATGCAGACACATTTTGTTGCATCTGCAGCAATTGACTATTATAGACATTGTGGCAAAAAGGGTAATTTCTCATAATGCGCAATTTCTCCTCTTTGCAACAATATTTTCCTCTGTATTCCCAAATTGTACTTTCACTTGTAGCCATTTTTAGCTCGACTTTTGAAAAAAATTGTCATGACCCTTGCGTCGTCGTCGGCGTGGGCGTCCGGTTAAAAGGTTTTTTGTTTAGCTCATTTTTTTTTATTTTTTTTTCTCCCTATCAGTCGAGCGTCAGTGCCGTACGCGGTGCTCTTGTTTTATATTTCGAGGGCTTGGCGTGAAACGGTTGTAACTCAAAACCTATTTTGAAAACCATGGATTAGGGGCAAATTTGACCCTTTTGTAAACAATGCAAATTTAGGTGCCATTGCTCAGAACAAGCAATGGCACCTAAATTTCCATTGTTTACCAAGAAAAATGATATGACGCCTTTAAAGACTTTATGGCGAGGTAAATAACCTTGGTAAAAGAATACCAATTTTAGTTACAACCGTTTCACGCCAAGCCCTCGATTTTTGCCAGATTCGTTGTATGTAGATAAGAGCAATCATCCCTATGTATTTCAGGGCGATCTTTCGTTGTCACCAATGGTAACACTTTAACAGTTTGTGCTACTATCGAGGCAGACACAGATTACATCACAGCATTTGCTCATCTTCCTGCTAGTTTAGGAGGAACCATTATCTTCCGCCAGAAGGAGAGTTCCTCGACTGCCGACACCTTTATGTACCTAGATTTATATAACATCGCCTCAAGTCCGTTAGCGACCCCACTGCGCTGGCAGATCACTGGAGGCCAAGTTAAGATGGATATTGATGCTACGACGTCGATGAGTGACAGATGCGGCAGTACGATCCTCGGTTTGTATGACCCTGACGCGGCCTCTGGTACTGGATGTACGACGGGGAATCATTCAAACTGCAAGATAGGTGACCTGACAGCTAAACATGGGAACATAACCATTCAACCCACGGGGAATACCAAGCTATTTTTCGGTGATCTCAAACTACCACTCAGCGGGGATTATTCAATTGTTGGTAAAACAATTGCCTTTCTGAAAGGAAGTGACTACTTTGCCTGTGCAAACATTGTACAGTATCCAAATATGGAAGGTGTTTCTACGTTTAGTAATGATGGTGTGAAAGGAATGATAAAGTTCCAACAAAAATCGCCCTTGGACACCGTAACGGTAGATGTGAATTTAGACAATCTGCAAAACACCGCTGGTGGTTACCATGTCCATTTATTTCCTGTTCCACAAAAAATAGGAACACATGTGGGTGTGTGTTCAAATTATGATGTTAAAGGACATTTTAATCCATTCAATGTCAATACAACCGCTAATGTTTATCCAGCAACAGCTTCCACAACCCCCGATATGTATGAAGTAGGAGATATCAGTGGGAAGTTTGGGACTCTCGCTAATAAGAACTCATACAATAAAACATGGACAGATCCTAACATGCAGTTATACGGTAAGAACTCCATCATCGGTAGAAGCATTGTGATTCATAAAAGCATGACTGGATACCCTCGATGGGTCTGTTCCACCATTTGGCCCGGAAAAAACATTGCCATGACCACAGCTTATGCCCGATTTACCTACCCTGTTATAGGTTATGTACTTCTACGACAACCACAGGATGCTTGGTATGCTGAAACTCAGATGTATGTGGAACTGAATTATGCATCGGGTATGGTCGATACTGTCGATCATTCATGGCACGTACACGAATCTCCCCTTGGTGATGACATGCTTGCTGCTGAGCCTAAACGATGTCAGTCTGTTGGTCCACATTATAACCCATATTCTGTATATCTCCAAGGTGACTACGGTACTGAATGTAACTCTAACAAACAGCTTCGATGTGAAGTGGGCGATTTATCAAACAAACATGGCAAGTTGAACATCAGAACTAATTCTGGCGGGAAAACGAAATTTTTTTTCACTGATGTACAGCTACCTTTATCAGGTCCTCAAAGCATTGTGGGTAAATCTATTGTGATTCATGACGCCAACAGCGGAGCAGCACGATTATCTTGCGGCAATGTGTTGAAAAAAATATCAAGGACCGCCCAGGTGAGCGCATGGACGGCGGCCGACGGTCAAGATAGTCCAGTTGGTAGCATCACATTTTCACAGGATTGTGTTGACATACTTTCATGTCCAACTCGGTTGGATGTAAATCTCGCTGGATTAAATAGCCAAGTGGCTGGGTACCATGTTCATGAATATCCAACAGGACCTGATACCCCCCAATCTAATCTCTGTCTCAGCTCAGATGTTGGCGGCCATCTTAATCCACTTGGTGCACCATATCCTGTTCAAACAGGAGGTAGTTTAGATGCATATGAAATCGGTGATTTGAGCGGGAAATTCAACACCCTAACTGGTTCATCTTATTCCACTAATGTTATGGATATTAACTTGCCAATGGAAGGCCCTTACAGTATTGTTGGACGATCTATTGTTATACACAAAAATGATATGAAGGCGTCAAGATGGGCCTGTGGTAACATCCTAGAGACCACTCCTGGCAGTAAGCGTATACAGGCCAAAGCTGTATTTAAGGGAGACATTCATGGAACTATATACTTTGTAAGTGTCTCCTCTTTTCTTTTTGTTTACCGGATAATTATGTTGTTTACAGATTGCTCTAATTTGTATACAGAAACAATGTAGCATTTCAAAATTAACCCTTTCCCTCATACAACAAATCTGCAGCAGACGACTTCAAACATATTTGTCTAAAAATAGAAAATCTCTTTAATTGAATGGATAACCTATGACTAAAATTGGAAAACATTGTGGCAAAAGGGGTAATTGCTTGTTTTGAGCAATTTCATATTTTGTCACTATGTTTTTTTCAAAAAAACATCTGCTGCAGACAAGTCAGAAAGCGTCTATATTAGGGAAAGGGTTAAATGATGTGCTGAAGTGGAAAAATTAATTGTGACTTAAAATGTTTATCAGACATACATTAAATCTACACCAGACAACTTTGAAAAAAATACCCAGGCAAAATATCGAAAATGAAAGTATAGTTACTGAATAAAGTGTCGTCTGCTGCAGTTGCGTCAAAATGCATCTGTAGGCGGGAAAGTAATTTTTCTAAGTCATTAGCTTTAACCCTTTCCCTCATACAACAATTCAGCAGCAGTAGATTTTGAACATATTTTGTCAAAATCTCTATAATTGAATGGATAACCTACGACTAAAAGTGGTAAACATTGTGGCAAAAAGGGAAATTGCTTGTTTTTGAGCCGTCAGAAAGCGTCTATATGAGGGAAAGGGTTAAAACGCTAGTTGAAGAATGCAAGATATGAAAAGTTGGCGATAAAAATGTCGCTGCCGATTATAAAGGGTTGCTGGAAAATGAGGAATTGCTCTTCTTGAACAATTCACCTTTCCTGACAAAGTGTATTCTAAAGTCTTCTGCCGAGCCCCAGTAGCTCAGTCGGTAGCGACATGGGCTGTTAATCCAGGGGATGTGAGTTTGAATCCCGGCTCGGCCAATTTTCTTTCAGACGATTGATAAAAGTCAATGCGACATGCGTCATTCGTCTTCCACCAATGGGCTTTCTATGTGGAAAAGCAGCCAGTTGCTTGGGAAGATTGTTGTGTGGAGTACTGGTGTGAGAAAACCAGGAAATGCATGAGTAGGTGAACTGGTCGCCGTAATATAACTGAGAAATTGTTGAAAACGGCGTTAAACCCCAATCAATCAATCAATCAATCAATCAATCAATCTAAAGTCTTCTGCTTGATAGGGATTAATTTTCAAAAGGGAGAATGTAAACCCACATACGGAGGCTTTCTTACGACTTTGTATAAAACATTGTGACAAAATGCAAAAAATAGCTCATATTGATCAATAACACTTTTACCACAATGTTTTCAGCTCCATTCTAAAACTAAAATTTTATATAAAGAAATTTTCCTATTTCCATTTTTCTACAGCTCCAGATTTTGTGATGATATTGAATAATCATAAAATGAGTTGTTCCACAAGATAACCAATATTATGGAATCTGAATAATGTATCGACCTAGATCAGCCTGTGCAGTCCATGCAGGCTAATCAGGGCCGACACATTTCGTCTCAGGAGGATAGTGGTAAAGAGTAATGATTTCTGAAACAGAAAATCCACACGAGGCGAAAAAGTGTCTGTCCGGGTTAGTTTGTGCAGCATGCTTATGCTGATCCGGGTCGATACTTTATGCAGAGTCCACAATGTTGGTTTTCTCGCTGAACGGCTCAATTATTATCTCTATTTGTAGTCCCAATATAAGTACAAGTATGGTGATATGAGTGACACATTCATTAGGAATTGAAAGAAACCTTAGATAATGTCTGATCTGTAATAATGTTGTTAATTGTGAATTTCACTTTGTTATGGTATGCCCTCTGTTTAACCCTTTCCCTCATACAACAATTTTGCAGCAGACGACTTTGAACATATTTTGTCAAAAAATAGAAAATCTCTATAATTGAATGGATAACCTAGGACTTAAAGTGGAAAACATTATGTCAAAAGGAGAAATTACTCGTTTTGAGCAATTTCTTCTTTTGTCACTATGTTTTCAAAAAGCCGTCTGCTGCAGAGGCGTCAGAAAGCGTCTGTCTATATGAGGGAAAGGTTTGAAGAATTTTGCCTCAAATATATCCCTCAGAAACTGTACATGCATCCCAACTTGGATACATTTTATATACTAATGGCAAGTACTGATATGACAGTATACTTAGAAATCTTTCTATGTTTATAGACCCGGCCGGGTAGCTCAATTGGTAGCGTATCTGACTCGTGATCTGGAGGTCACGGGTTCGATACCCGGTTGCGGCGACATTCTTTCGGGCGATGTTTTCCATTGCCTCTCACCTCTGATCTATGTGAGAAAGTAGTCAGTGGCTTCGAAAGAATGTTGTGTAAGTACTGGTGTGGGAAAGCCAGGAAAACATGGGTAGGTTCACTGACCGCGGTGATATGACCAAAGCTGTTGAAAGCGGCGTTAAACTCCAAACAAACAAACAAACAAATCTATGTTTATATATTATGCCTTGAGGAAGTGAACAACTGAAATCAAGTTAGTTTCACTACATGATGTTAGTATTTTATGTAGTTTATGTATATGAGCTGGTGGCCCCTTGTAATAACAATTATGAATTTTGAATTGGGAATTGTGAAGGTGTTTTAACCCTTTCCCTCATATAGACGCTTTCTGACACCTGCAGCAGACAGCTTTTTGAAAACAATTTCTCCTTTTGCCACAATGTTTTCCACTTTTTGTCATAGGTTATCCATTCAATTATAGAGATTTTCTATTTTTTGACAAAATACGTTCAAAGTCGTCTGCTGCAGAATTGTCGTATGAGGGAAAGGGTTAATTGAATAATCATAAATTAATTAATTCTTTGTTTAGTCCCAATATAAGTACACCAATGGAGACATGAGTGACACGAACATTGTGGTTGACTTGAAATACACAAACGGATCTATAACCACTGGACACAACTGGCACGTGCACGTGAATCGAGCGACTACAAACTGCATGAGCTGCGGCCCTCATTACAATCCCTACATGGTCGATGTGGTAAGAATTTTCGTCAATATTACAGAGCTCCAGATAAGGGGCATTTTCATGTTCTAAAATCCTTATGTAACATTAAAACCCTATGTTGTGGGTACTCAAAAGGATCGTCAAAACGAGCAATTTCTCCTTTTGTCACAATGTTTTCCACTTTTAGTCATAGGTTATCCATTCAATTATAGAGATTTCTACTTTTTTTCAAAATATGTTCAAAGTCGTCTGCTGCAGAATTGCCGTATGAGGGAAAGGGTTAAAAGAAAGCAACCTCAGTGTTTTGTGGACAATAGTCGATCAGAGCTCTAGATAACGGGCAATTTCATGCTCTAAAATCCGTATTTGACATTCAAACCCTATGTTGTGGGTACTCAAAAGAATCGTCTCAGTGAGACGATTCTTTTGAGTACCCTCAACAAAAGATTTGGTTGAGCAATAAGAGAAATATTGTGGGGGAAAGACCTGTTCACTCCCTCTTATCTAAGTCCTCTGTAGTCAATAGTTTGACTTTCTTTTTTATAGCTGCAACTCCTTGTGTTACTTCTGCACATGATGACTAGTGTAGAAAACATCACGGGAAAAGGATAAATGAACAAATCATCCATTTTCAACAATGTTTTCAACTCCATTCAATAATTGTTCTTTCATTTATAGTAGTTTAAATACTTTTGTTTACTGGTAAATGTTTGCAAAACTTGTCTGCTGCAGATTTTTCTGTATCGATGTTGGAAAGTGGGTAAGGTTAGCAAAGTACCCTGAATATGGGACATGTGTAATATAAGTCGCATAGTAATTGTAAAGAAAAACTTTGAAATATGACCTTACTTTGACGGGTATAATGACTATAATGACGCAGAGGGACATTATTATTTTTCTACCTTGACCTCATTTATAGTGCTGAATCACGGCCGTTCTAGAATGTGAAAAATGTGTAATATTACTGCCTTAACCCTTTCCCTCATATAGACGCTTTCTGACGCCTCTGCAGCACTGACAGCTTTTTGAAAACATAGTGACAAAAGAAGAAATTGCACAAAACATGCAATTTCTCCTTTTGCCACAATGTTTTCCACTTTTTGTCATAGGTTATCCATTCAATTATGGAGATTTTCTATGTTTTGACAAAATACGTTCAAAGTCGTCTGCTGCAGAATTGTTGTATGAGGGAAGTGGTCAATTAAAGTCTTTTTACTGATGTTTCACCTTGCCAGTTCTTTTTATCTAAGCCAAGACGAGACACAATGAATACCCTATCATATTACTTAACCCTTTCCCACATAGGGACGCTTTCCGACGCCTCTGCAGCAGACAACTTTTTGAAAACATAGTGACAAAAGAAGAAATTGCTCAAAACAAGCAATTTCTCCTTTTGCCACAATGTTTTCCACTTTAAGTCATAGGTTATCCATTCAATTAAAGAGATTTTCTATTTTTTGACAAAATATGTTCAAAGTTGTCTTCTGCAGAATTGTCGTATGAGGGAAAGGGTTAACCCTTTCCCACATACAGCACATCTGCAGCAGATGACTTAGAAATTATCTATGCAATACTATTGAAAACTGCTTTAAATGAAAGTATAGCTATTGAATAGTGTTGAACAGATTTTGACAAATGGAGATATTTCTTATGATGAGCAATTTCTCCATTTGCCACAATGTTTTTAAAGGTCATCTGCTGCAAAGGCGTCAGAAAGCATCTGTTTATGGGAAAGGGTTAATTCTTTTTATTAACCATTTCCCATATACAACAAATATGCAGCAGACAACTTTGAAGACATACCCGAACACAATTGGAAACAACTTCTAAATTAGAGTACAATAAATGAATAGAGTTGAAAACATGGTGACAAAAGATGAAATTGCTCGTTTTGAGCACTTTCTTCATTTGTCAAGATATTTTTAAAAAGCCATCTGCTGCAGAGGCGTCAGAAAGCATCTATATGAGGGAAAGGGTTAAGATATATTTGAGCCCGTCCATGGGAAAAAGTAAAAGTTGGATTTTGTGAACAAGTGTAGATCCAGATCATCCTGTGCATTGATTACAAATCTAGACTTTGCTCATTTTAACCCTTTTCCACCTGAGGACGCATTTTGAGGCAAAAGCAGCAGACGACTTTTGAAAACATTGTGGCCAAAGGTGAAATTGACCATGATGAGCAATTTCTCCTTCAGTCGAGCGTCTGTGCCGTACGCGGTGCTCTTGTTTTCTTTTACTACAATGTTTTTAAAAATTGTCTGCTTTAGATGCCTGAAAATATGTCTGCATGTTGGAAAGGATTAATGATATCTCCTTCCATAGTATGAGAGATATAGTTTTGGAGGCATCCATCCCAATGGCCTTCTGTCTGTCTGTCTGTCCGTCCGTCCGTCTGTGCGTCCGTCCGTCCATTTGTCTGTCTGTTCATCCGTCTTTATGTCTGTCCGTCCATCCGTCTGTCCGTCCATCCGTCTTTATGTCTGTCTGTCCGTCTGTCTGTCTGTCTGTCCGTCCAAAGGTATATCTATAGATACAATTGATCTGATTGAAGCTTTACAGGAATGTAAACCAATACCAGGAACATTTACCCTGCACGTTTTGTATTGATTGCCTAGCCATTTCCCACATACAACACATCTGCAAGCTTACAACTTTAAAAACATTTACGCAATTTTTTTAATTATTCTCTATAAGTATATTAATAAAATAGAGATAAAACCATTGTAACATTGTAACTTTTCATCACAATGTTTTCAAAAGCCGTCTGCTTTTGCCGCTTTGAAAATCGTCTGCATGTGGGAGAGAGATAAGGTTATGTCAGAGTAGTCGCCCCTTTTTGGCAGGGAGTATTTACTTCAACAAATTTGCACGTTTTATTTAACCAGACTAACAACTATGCAGAGTGTTCCATATTAAACCCGCTGAGGTGTGAGATGGGAGACCAGTCCGGAAAATCTGGGCGCTACAGTATCGGTAGTGGGAAGAAATTCTTCACCGACATCAACTTGAACCTAGAGGCAACGTATTCAGGTAAGTTTACAGTGTTTAATTAACCCTTTCCCTCATATAGACGCTTTCAGAGGCCTCTGCAGCAGATGACTTTTTGAAAACATGGCGACAAAAGAAGAAATTGCTCAAAACGAGTTAAAAAAAGTTGAAAACATATATAGTGGCAAAAGGTGAAATTACTTGTTTTGAGAGGGTTAAAGGTCAAATAAGAATTTAAAGAATATGAAATATGCCCCTTATCTTAAGCCTAACCCTAACCCTTAACCCTTTCCCTCCTATAGATGCTTTCCGACGCCTCTGCAGCAGACAGCTTTTTGAAAACATAGTTACAAAAGAAGAAATTGCTCAAAACGAGCAATTTCTCCTTTTGTAGCAATGTTTTCCACTTTTAGTCATAGGTTATCCATTCAATTATAGAGAGTTTCTACTTTTCGACAATATTTGTTCAAAGTTGTCTGCTGCAGAATTGTCATATGAGGGAAAGGGTTAAGCCACAGAGGCTTCAAAAAACTTCTCATATAGATTTGACGACAGCCTCTTACAGGTCGTCTCTGATTGACCTCTGCATCAGCCAATCAAATTGATGCTTACAAAATAGTCCTTATGGCCAAGCATTGGTTGTATCATGCGATTTCCCTGGATCGAACAAAAATGATAACCTGCTCATGGATATTTAACCCTTTCCCTCATACAGACGCTTTGCGACGCCACTGCAGCAGACAGCTTTTTGAAAAAATAGTGACAAAAGAAGAAATTGCACAAAACGTGCAATTTATCCTTTTGCCACAATGTTTTCCACTTTTTGTCATAGGTTATTCATTCAATTATGGAGATTTTCTATTTTTGGACAAAATACGTTCAAAGTCGTCTGCTGCAGAATTGTCGTATGAGGGAAAGGGGTTAAGTGTTTATTGTCAGTTTGAGGCGATTTTTTTTTTGCTGTGAGGTCAGATCCGTTTTACCCACAGCATTGTGTTTTGGTCCGATTTTAATAAGTTTGATCCTTTTCCTGATTGATACAGATCACATTTGATATGTTTGAAAATGGTAAACAAATAATTCCTTCTTTTTCCACTTTGTTACAATTATACATCCAGGTTTCCATTTCCATTTAAACCTTTCCCTCATATAGACGCTTTCTGACGCCTCTGCAGCAGACAGCTTTTTGAAAACATAGTGACAAAAGAAGAAATTGCTCAAAACGAGTCATCCATTCAATTAATATAGAGATTTTCCATTTTTGACAAAAATTGTCGTATGAGGGAAAGGGTTAATATGTAAATGGTTGACAATACAATGAAATGTGACTTTTGAAACAGAAAACAATTTGAAATTCCAGATATATTAAAGTGTGATTTTGCGACTTAGTAAACAATTTTCTGAATCGGGCAAAGATTTTAAAGAAATCTTTTGCTATTCAAGTTAACCCTTTCCCTCATAAGACAATTCTGCAGCAAACGACTTTGAACTTATTTTGTAAAAAAAATGAAAATCTCTATAATCAAATGGATAACCTATGACTATAAGTTGAAAACATTGTGGCAAAAAGAGAAATTGCTCGTTTAGAGCAATTTCTTCTTTTGTCACTATGTTTTCAAAAAGCTGTCTACTGCAGAGGCGTCAGAAAGCATCTATGTGAGGGAAAGGGTTAACTGTAGCCCCATTAAGGCCTATCCCACATGAAGACTCATTTTGATGCCTCAGCAGCAGACACTTTTGAAAACATTGTGAAAAAGGAAATAATTGCTCATCTAGAGCAATTTCTTCTTTTGTCACAATGTTTATAACTTTATTCAATAATAGTTCTTCAATATTTTTGACTAAATATTTTCAAAGTCATCTAGTGCAGATATGAGCCGTCCCGCGAGAAAACCAACGTCATGGCCTATGCATAATGTATCGACCCAGATCAGCCTGTGCAGTCCGTGCAGACTGATCCGGGCCAACACATTCCGTCTCAGGGGGATAGAGGTATAGAGAAATGATTCCTGAAACAGAAAATCTACAAGAGGCGAAAAGTGTCTATCTGGCTAACCCTGCGTGGCATGTTTATGCTGATCAGGGTCAATAATTTACGCAAAGTCTGCAATGTTTGTTTTCTCGCGGGACGGCTCATATTTTGTATGTGGGAAAGGGTTATCAATCAACATGCTTTGATTATACCTTCAGCTGCCAAACGGTCTGTGGTGATCCACGGTGTAAATGGAGCCGCAGAGAGGATAGCATGCACGAACATCCTGCCAGATGGAGACTCTGTCGTTGAAAGTGATCTGACGTTTGAAAAAAAAACTTATAACAGGTACGGTAATCATTAATATATTCCCTTATACAGACAAACTTCGTTCCTTTTTTCAAAAATCTCAAAAAGAGCTGATTCATGTAAACAGTATTTACATATCTATCCAAAAGGTTTTCTTATTTTATTTTTCAAGGTTTTAACCCTTTCCATCAAACAACAAATATGTAGCAGACGACTTTCAAAACATTTATTAACCCTTTCCCTGGTACGGCAATTCTGCAGCAGACGACTTTGAAAGTATTATGTCAAAACATAGAAAATCTCGATAATTGAATGGATAACCTATGACAAAAAGTGGAAAACATTGTGGCAAAAGGAGAAATTGCACGTTTTGTGCAATTTATTCTTTTGTCACTATGTTTTCAAAAAGCTGTCTGCTGCAGAGGCGTCAGAAAGCGTCTATATGATGGAAAGGGTTAAAAAATATGGAAAATCTCTATAAATGAAAGGACAATTATTGAATAAAGTTGAAAACATTGTGGCAAATGGAGAAATTGCTCATGATGAGAAATTTTCTCCTTTTGCCACAATGTTTTCCACAGTCATCTGCAGAGGAGTCAGAAAGCGTCTGTATGTGGGAAAGCAGACAGTCCCTCAAATAAGTATACATGTACCGGTAAAGGATGAACGCTTTCCCTCATATAAAAAAAATTCTGCAGCAGACGGCTTTGAAAGTAGCGAGGCAAATGTTTTGAAAATCTCTCTATATGAAAGTATAATAATTGCATAAAGTTGAAAACAATATAGCAAAAGGAGAAATTGCATAAAATGAGCATGTTCTCCATTTTACCATGATGTTTTCAAGGAGAGGGTTAAACCTTTCCCTCATATAGACGCTTTCTGATGCCTCTGCAGCAGACAGCTTTTTGAAAACATTGTGACAAAAGAAGAAATTGCTCAAAACGAGCAATTTCTCCTTTTGTCACAATGTTTTCCACGTTTAGTCATAGGTTATCCATTCAATTATTGAGATTTTCTATTGTTGGACAAAATATGTTTAAAGTCGTCTGCTGCAGAATTGTCGTATGAGGGAAAGCTTTAAAGAGTTTTTGCATCTATAGTTGATTTCCTCGAACTAATTTTAATATGGCCACACAAATTACCCGAGTCAAGTAAAACTGATGAGAATCAATTTTATTCTTTTACCAAGTTTCCTAGTTTACACTTTCCCACATGAAGACGACTTCTGACGCATCTGCAGCAGACAACTATTGAAAACATCGTGGCAAAATGAGAAATTGCTCTTAAATTTTAATCACATTGTTTTCAGCTCTATTTGATAATTAAACTCTCATTACAAATCTTCTGCTGTAGACTTGTGGCATGTGGGACAGGGTATAGACGTTTTGCAAAGTTGATTGAGTTTCCTAGAACTTCAGTCAATATGGGCATACACACTAGGCAAGATATTAGGAGACACTATAACTTGGGTTTCCTAGAACTTCAGTCAATATGGGCATACACACTAGGCAAGATATTAGGAGACACTATAACTTGGGTTTCCTAGAACTTCAGTCAATATGGGCATACACACTAGGCAAGATATTAGGAGACACTATAACTTGGGTTTCCTAGAACTTCAGTCAATATGGGCATACACACTAGGCAAGATATTAGGAGACACTATAACTATAATCAAAAGTCAAGATAAGGAGGGGTATACAGCTTTTTTCCCCGTGATATCTCTCTTATTATGCAACCCGAACCCTATGTTGTGGGTACTCAAGAGAATCGTCTCATTGATACAATTATTTTGAGTACCTGCAACATAGGGTTATAGGGTCAAATAAGGATTTTAGAACATGCGAAACACCCCTCATCTGGAGCTCTGTTTAACCCTTTCCCTCATACGACAATTCTGCAGCAGACGACATTGAACATATTTTGTCAAAAAATAGAAAATATCTATAATTGAATGGATAACCTATGACTAAAAGTGGAAAACATTGTGGCAAAAGGAGAAATTGCTCGTTTTGAGCAATTTCTTCTTTTGTCACCATGTTTTCAAAAAGCCATCTGCTGCAGAGGCGTCAAATAGGGTCTATATGAGGGAAAGGGTTAATAATAAATATATTATTCATTTCTTTGTCTTCAGCTCTAAAATAGAAAAAAAAGTAGCCCTCAGTATTGGTACCAGTACTGCAAACGTTTTAGTTACAGACAAGCTGGAAACCATCACTTGTACAACTGTGTCTGTCTATTTCTTAGGTGAGTAGGAACCAGTTCTAGTTTTAATATCCATTTCAGATTTCTGTAAAATATTCTCACAACATAAGCTATTCATTCTTTTCGATGATTGTCTCCGGCAATGGCAATCTGCCAACAGTTTATGTTGGGCGCTAGTTTGCTGCCTTGGAAGAAGATTATTAGGAATACTGGCGGGAGAGAGTGAGTCAGGAAACACAGGGTGAGCTGAACTAATTGCCGTGATATAACTTACATACTGTTGAAAACGGCATTAAACTCCAAAATGAGCTCGTGGCTTTTATAGAAATAATAGATCAAGATTAATCCTTTCTCTCATACAGATGCTTTCTGACGCCTCTGCTGCAGACACATTTTTGAAACCATTGTGGCAAAAGGAGAAATGTGTCACAATGAGCAATTTTCTCTTTTGCCACAATGTTTTCATTTCTATTGAAATAGCCTTTCTTTTCTAGAGATTTTACAAATTTTTGTCTTGATTTATTCAATGTCGCCTGTTGCAGATTTGTCATATGTGGGAATTTATAGGTTAGTAATGTTCTTGTCTGTTTATAGGTTAGTAATGGTCTTGTCTGTTTATAGGTTAGTAATGCTCTTGTCTGTTTATAGGTTAGTAATGTTCTTGTCTGTTTATAGGTTAGTAATGCTCTTGTCTGTTTATAGGTTAGTAATGTTCTTGTCTGTTTATAGGCTACTAATGTTCTTGTCTGTTTATAGGTTAGTAATGCTCTTGTCTGTTTATAGGTTAGTAATGCTCTTGTCTGTTTATAGGTTAGTAATGCTCTTGTCTGTTTATAGGTTAGTAATGCTCTTGTCTGTTTATAGGTTAGTAATGTTCTTGTCTGTTTATAGGTTAGTAATGCTCTTGTCTGTTTATAGGTTAGTAATGTTCTTGTCTGTTTATAGGCTACTAATGTTCTTGTCTGTTTATAGGTTAGTAATGCTCTTGTCTGTTTATAGGTTAGTAATGCTCTTGTCTGTTTATAGGTTAGTAATGCTCTTGTCTGTTTATAGGTTAGTAATGCTCTTGTCTGTTTATAGGTTAGTAATGTTCTTGTCTGTTTATAGGTTAGTAATGTTCTTGTCTGCTTATAGGTTAGTAATGTTCTTGTCTGTTTATAGGTTAGTAATGTTCTTGTCTGTTTTTAGGTTAGTAATGCTCTTGTCTGTTTATAGGTTAGTAATGGTCTTGTCTGTTTATAGGTTAGTAATGTTCTTGTCTGTTTATAGGTTAGTAATGTTCTTGTCTGTTTATAGGTTAGTAATGTTCTTGTCTGTTTATAGGTTAGTAATGGTCTTGTCTGTTTATAGGTTAGTAATGTTCTTGTCTGCTTATAGGTTAGTAATGTTCTTGTCTGTTTATAGGTTAGTAATGCTCTTGTCTGTTTATAGGTTAGTAATGCTCTTGTCTGTTTATAGGTTAGTAATGCTCTTGTCTGTTTATAGGTTAGTAATGTTCTTGTCTGCTTATAGGTTAGTAATGTTCTTGTCTGTTTATAGGTTAGTAATGCTCTTGTCTGTTTATAGGTTAGTAATGTTCTTGTCTGTTTATAGGTTAGTAATGTTCTTGTCTGTTTATATGTTAGTAATGTTCTTGTCTGTTTATAGGTTAGTAATTTTCTTGTCTGTTTATAGGTTAGTAATGTTCTTGTCTGTTTATATGTTAGTAATACTTTTGTCTCTTCATTGGTTGGAAATATTGTCTGTTCATCCGTTGGTAATGCTTTTGTGTATTCATTGGTTGGTAATGTTCTTGTCTGCTCATCAGTTGGTAATGCTTTTGTGTATTCATTAGTAGGTAATGTTCTTGTCTGTTCATCAATTGGTAATGCTTTTGTGTATTCATTGGTTGGTAATGTTCTTGTCTGTTCATCAGTTGGTAATGCTTTTGTGTATTCATTGGTTGGTAATGTTCTTGTCTGTTCATCAGTTGGTAATGCTTTTGTGTATTCATTGGTTGGTAATGTTCTTGTCTGTTCATCAGTTGGTAATGCTTTTGTGTATTCATTGGTTGGAAATGTTCTTGTCTGTTCATCAGTTGGTAATGCTTTTGTGTATTCATTGGTTGGTAATGTTCTTTTCTGTTCATCAGTTGGTAATGCTTTTGTGTATTCATTGGTTGGAAATGTTCTTGTCTGTTCATCAGTTGGTAATGCTTTTGTGTATTCATTGGTTGGAAATGTTCTTGTATGTTCATCAGTTGGTAATGCTTTTGTGTATTCATTGGTTGGAAATGTTCTTGTCTGTTCATTGGTTGGTAATGCTTTTGTGTATTCATTGGTTGGTAATGCTTTTGTGTATTCATTGGTTGGTAATGCTTTTGTGTATTCATTGGTTGGTAATGCTTTTGTGTATTCATTGGTTGGTAATGTTCTTGTCTGTTCAGTGGATAATCCTTTCCAACATACTACTAATTTGCAGCAGACGACTCTAATATGATCTTCTAGGCAAAAATGTACATAAATGAAAGTGTAGTAAGTTTAATAGAGTTGATGTAGTAAGTTATGATCTTGTAGTAAGTTTAATAGAGTTGATGTAGTAAGTTATGATCTTGTAGTAAGTTTAATAGAGTTGTATACATTGAATACACCCTGTCCCATAAATAGACTATAATTTACAGAGGTTTTCCATAGTTTTGCCTTGACGGTTTCAAAGTCGTCTGCTACAGGTTATGTTGTATGAGGGAAAGGGTTAAATTGATATAGCTTTCAGACCATTTTATTATTGCTATTTGTTTGTAGTATGTATTCTTACGTAGGCATTGTGTTAAAATATGTAATTCCCCAATTCATCAGATAAAACAATGAACTTGTTGTATATAGGAAAGGAGGGTTAACCCTTTCCCAACAATTCTGCAGCAGTTGACTTTGAACGTATTTTGTCAAAACATAGAAAATCTCCATAACTGAATGGATAACCCATGACAAAAAGTGGAAAACATTGTGGCAAAAGGAGAAATTGCACGTTTTGTGCAATTTCTTCTTTTGTCACTATGTTTTCAAAAAGCCTTCTGCTGCAGAGGTGTCAGAAAGCGTCTATATGAGGGAAAGGGTTAAACGTCATTTTCAACATAATTACAACAACGTCCAGTTAACCTACCCCTGTGTTTCCCGTCTTTGATGCATCATTCTTTCCATGAGACAATTTGCTATTTTATTACACAGACTTCAGGACTCTAGATAAGGGGCGTTTGCATGTTCTAAACTCCTTATTTGACCCTCTAAACCTATGTTGTGGGTACTCAAAAGAATTGTCTCAGTGAAACGATTCTTTAGTGTACGCACAACATAGGGTTTGCTTTAATAATTAGTGAGGAGTTGTGGGAAAAAGAGCTGAATACCCCTCCTTATCTGGAGCTCTGGACTGTCTATCCCCAAAAGTGGATGACAATGATTATTTTTGATCAACAGAGAGAATGGTGGTCAAACTCATGACTACTGAATCGTCATCCCTTATCGTTATTATTGCGACAATACAGTTGATAATACACCTTGTTACATGATTTCGAGTGCTTGGCGTGAAACGGTTGTAACTAAAATGGGTATTTTTTTACCAAGGTTAATCACCTTGCCATAAAGTCTTCACAAGCGTTAAATCCTTTTTCTTGGTAAACAATGGAAATTTAGGTACCTAAATTTGCATTGTTTACAAAGGGGTCAAAATTGCCCCTAAACCAGGGTTTTCAAAATAGGTTTTTAGTTACAACCGTTTCACACCAAGCCCTCGATTTGTGGTGATGAACTGATTTGCATGAAATCCTCAGTTTTCAAGTTAAAATTAACGGAAATTAATACTTTCATGGTTTTAATGACATAGATTTATGTGCTTTTAGGTGATGAAAAAGAGAATTTACAGAGACTCTTTAGAGATGTAATAAAAAGCAACAGTCATACTCAACTGGAACCATATGCCCCATCAGGGGAATGTGTGGTGACAGGGGCTTCAAGTAAGTATACAGTTTGGGTTATACTTGCAGAATTGCGGCCTCAAAATAAGACTTTCCTCCGGACAATTTCAAAAATGACAGTCCAATTATGATTAGTAATCAACAATGTAATGGTATCCTTACAGTCCAATTATGATTAGTAATCAACAATGTAATGAAATCCTTACAGTCCAATTATGATTAGTAATCAACAATGTAATGCTATCCCAACAGTCCAATTATCCTTGAATAGCAAATAGTCATAATGAGGAATTTCTCCTTTTGCAAAAATGTTTTCAAAAGTCGTCTGCTGCAGAGGCGTCAGAAAGTGTCTGTATGTTGTAATGGTTTAAAGATATTGCTACAAAAGACTGTTAGTGTATAAGAAATGAACATGACTGTAGGTGTATAATAAATGAACTTGACTGTAGGTGTGTAATAAATGAACATGACTGTAGGTGTGTAAGAAATGAACTTGACTGTAGGTGTATAAGAAATGAACATGACTGTAGGTGTGTAAGAAATGAACATGACTGTAGGTGTGTAAGAAATGAACATGACTGTAGGTGTGTAAGAAATGAACATGACTGTAGGTGTATAAGAAATGAACTTGACTGTAGGTGTGTAAGAAATGAACATGACTGTAGGTGTGTAAGAAATGAACATGACTGTAGGTGTGTAAGAAATGAACTTGACTGTAGGTGTGTAAAAAATGAACATGACTGTAGGTGTATAAGAAATGAACATGACTGTAGGTGTGTAAGAAATGAACATGACTGTAGGTGTGTAAGAAATGAACATGACTGTAGGTGTGTAAGAAATGAACTTGACTGTAGGTGTATAAGAAATGAACATGACTGTAGGTGTGTAAGAAATGAACATGACTGTAGGTGTGTAAGAAATGAACATGACTGTAGGTGTGTAAGAAATGAACATGACTGTAGGTGTATAAGAAATGAACTTGACTGTAGGTGTGTAAGAAATGAACATGACTGTAGGTGTGTAAGAAATGAACTTGACTGTAGGTGTATAAGAAATGAACATGACTGTAGGTGTGTAAGAAATGAACATGACTGTAGGTGTGTAAGAAATGAACATGACTATTCTTGAATTTCTCCTTTTGCAAAAATGTTTTCAAAAGTCGTCTGCTGCAGAGGCGTCAGAAAGTGTCTGTATGTTGTAATGGTTTAAAGATATTGCTACAAAAGACTGTTAGTGTATAAGAAATGAACATGACTGTAGGTGTATAATAAATGAACTTGACTGTAGGTGTGTAAGAAATGAACATGACTGTAGGTGTGTAAGAAATGAACTTGACTGTAGGTGTATAAGAAATGAACATGACTGTAGGTGTGTAAGAAATGAACATGACTGTAGGTGTGTAAGAAATGAACATGACTGTAGGTGTGTAAGAAATGAACATGACTGTAGGTGTGTAAGAAATGAACATGACTGTAGGTGTGTAAGAAATGAACTTGACTGTAGGTGTATAAGAAATGAACATGACTGTAGGTGTGTAAGAAATGAACATGACTGTAGGTGTGTAAGAAATGAACATGACTGTAGGTGTGTAAGAAATGAACATGACTGTAGGTGTATAAGAAATGAACTTGACTGTAGGTGTGTAAGAAATGAACATGACTGTAGGTGTGTAAGAAATGAACATGACTGTAGGTGTGTAAGAAATGAACTTGACTGTAGGTGTGTAAAAAATGAACATGACTGTAGGTGTATAAGAAATGAACATGACTGTAGGTGTGTAAGAAATGAACATGACTGTAGGTGTGTAAGAAATGAACATGACTGTAGGTGTGTAAGAAATGAACTTGACTGTAGGTGTATAAGAAATGAACATGACTGTAGGTGTGTAAGAAATGAACATGACTGTAGGTGTGTAAGAAATGAACATGACTGTAGGTGTGTAAGAAATGAACATGACTGTAGGTGTATAAGAAATGAACTTGACTGTAGGTGTGTAAGAAATGAACATGACTGTAGGTGTGTAAGAAATGAACATGACTGTAGGTGTGTAAGAAATGAACATGACTGTAGGTGTGTAAAAAATGAACATGACTGTAGGTGTATAAGAAATGAACATGACTGTAGGTGTGTAAGAAATGAACATGACTGTAGGTGTGTAAGAAATGAACATGACTGTAGGTGTATAAGAAATGAACATGACTGTAGGTGTGTAAGAAATGAACTTGACTGTAGGTGTATAAGAAATGAACATGACTGTAGGTGTGTAAGAAATGAACATGACTGTAGGTGTGTAAGAAATGAACATGACTGTAGGTGTGTAAGAAATAAACATGACTGTAGGTGTATAAGAAATGAACATGACTGTAGGTGTGTAAGAAATGAACAAGACTGTAGGTGTGTAAGAAATGAACATGACTGTAGGTGTGTAAGAAATGAACATGACTGTAGGTGTATAAGAAATGAACATGACTGTAGGTGTGTAAGAAATGAACAAGACTGTAGGTGTGTAAGAAATGAACATGACTGTAGGTGTATAAGAAATGAACATGACTGTAGGTGTGTAAGAAATGAACTTGACTGTAGGTGTGTAAGAAATGAACATGTTCCATTTTTGTTTTGTATTTTCAGGTATTGTACAGATGTCGCTGTTGACTGTGTTCCTCTGCCTGTGCCTTACCAAGCTGCGACTTTTTTGATGACCAGATATTAAAACTATTCTTGCGTCTTTCCAAAGAGTTTAGAAAATTAGCCGTCTTCCTGATAGGGTACCTTTTAGAATGTCTTCTATGACACCAAATTGAAAACATTGTGAGAAAAAGGAGAATAAAAAAAAAATCAAATTTGGCTGCTGCAAAGGCATAGAATAACGTCTGTATCAGGGAAAGGGTTATTTTTCTTTGCCACAATATTTGCCTTTCACTCTAAATATATGTCTTTTTGTACTTTGTATTCTGTTAAAAAAAAAATCTTTAATTAATATACATATCTAACACTGTCGTGTAATGATTCTTTGTCAAAGGGAAATAAGCCATGTGTTACAAGAAATGACCTTCAGAGGTTTTCAAATTAACCTTTTCCCACATACAACAAATCTTCAGCAGAACATCTTGAAAACATCTGGGCAATTAAGTTGAAAATCAAAGTATTATTAACTAATAGAATTTGAAACATTGTGGCAAAAGGCGTTTGCAAGTGGGAAAGGGTTAATGCAAATTTCGACCAAAATGCATCATTTTATCATTAACCCTTGCCACATATAGATGCCATCTTATGCCTCTGCAGCACAAGACTTTTGAAGACACTGTGACAAAAGGAGAAATCGATCAAAAAGTGTTTTCAACTTTATTAAATTATTATACCATTATTTATAGAAATTTTTCACATTTTTGCCAAGATGTTTTCAAAATTCGTCTGCTGCATAATTACTGTATGTGAGAAAGGGTTAATGTTTAGTCACGATGGTTTTTCAGAGGTTTCCAGGATGACTGTACAACAACTTTGTGAACAGATTTTGCTCAAAATTGCTCATTATGAGCAATTTCTCCTTTTGCCACGATCCGTTCAAAGTCGTCTGCTATGGAAAATAGCGGTATGATGTATAAGTGTTAATCTATATGATGTATAATGTAACTACTGATGAATGTCAAACAATGTAGAATCTCATTAAGGGAAATACATCAGCCAATCTGGCCTCCAAACTTGATAACACTTTTTCTGTGCTCAGAAATGAACTCAATTCTCCATACAAGACTTCGGAAAGGTCAATTTCAAAAATGAATTTGTATATAAATATTTAAACTCGTAAATTACCTATATCCCAGTCAGCGTGAATAACATTTCTCTGTTGCTTGGATTGCTTAACAATTTCCCGCATAAAGATGCCTAGTGACTCCTCTACAGCAGACGACTTTTGAAAGCACTGTGACAAAAGAAGAAAGTGATCAAAACAAGCAATTTCTCCTTTAGCCACAATGTTTTCAACTTTTTTTCATAATTTTACCTTCATTTAACCCTTTCCATCATATAGACGCTTTCTGACACCTCTGCAGCAGACAGCTTTATAAAAACATAGTGACAAAAGTAGAAATTGCTCAAAACGAGCAATTTCTCCTTTTGCCACAATGTTTTCCACTTTTAGTCATAGGTTATCCATTCAATTAAAGAGATTTTCTATTTTTTGACAAAATTTGTTCAAAGTCGTCTGCTGCAGAATTGTCGTATGAGGGAAAGGGTTAAAGTCGTGTGCTGCTGTGCTGATTTCTTGTATGTGGGAAAAGGTTAAAATTGTTACGAGCTGCGTCCAGCGATTTTGGGTCTCGTTTCATCCTCACCCAGAGATCTCTCGGGCGAGCCTGTGCATCTTGCAAGATCTCACCATCTGTTTATCCCTTTTCCTCATACGACAATTCTGCAGTAGACGACTTTGAACGTATTTTGTCAAAACGCGGAAAATTTCCATAATTGAATGGATAACCCAATACAAAAAGTGGAAAACATTGTGGCAAAAGTAGAAATTGCACGTTTTATGCAATTTCTTCTTTTGTCACTATGTTTTCAAAAAGCCGTCTGCTGCAGAGGCGTCAGAAAGTGTCTATATGAGGGAAAGGGTTATATGAAATTTATTCAGTCACAGATGCATCCTCTCGCAAACAACTCCAGCTATAGTCCCATTAGTTTTATGCAAATTAACCCTTTCCCACCTTTTGTCACAATGTTTTCAAAGTCGTCTGCTGCAGAATTGTTGCATGTGGGAAAGGGTTAACCTTCATATGATCCCATTATTGTGAATCAAAAACACACCAAACTGCCAAATGTGACTTACAGTTTACCTTTTCCCACATACAACAAATCTACAGCAGAAGACTTCGAAAGAATGACAGTAAAATATAGAAAATTTAATTTAAGTGAAAGTTTGATAAACATTGTGGCAAAAGGGTAATTGCTCATTATGAGCAGTTGTTGTTTTCAATATGCGTCTGCAGGAAAGAAAGTCTTAAATTCATAACCAACTACATCAGGAATTCAGGGTCAGAGTGAAGGAGTCATTTCGAGGGCTTGCTGTGAAATGGTTGTAACTAAAAACCTATTTTAGAAACCCTGATTTTGGGGAAATTTTGACCCCTTTGTAAACAATGCAAATTTAGATGCCATTGCTCAGAACGAGCAATGACACCTAAATTTCCATTGTTTACCAAGAAAAATTATTTAACACTTATAAAGACTTTATGGCGAGGTGAATAACCTTGGTACAAAAATACCAATTTTAGTTACAACCGTTTCACGTCAAGCTCTCAATTTCTTTACTGCCGGGATTCCCTAAAATTGCTTTAACCCCCGTTTCCCCATATACAGCAGAACTACAGCAGATGATTTTAAAAACATCTAGACAAAAACTGTAGTATCTCAATAAATGATAGTATAATTACTGAACAAAGTTAAAAAAAATTGAGGCAAATCATGATAAGCATTTCTCCTTCTGCAACAGTGTTTTCAAAAGACTTCTGCTGCATATGCGTCTACAAGTGGGAAAGGGTTAAAATTGAAGTACTAATTGTTTTGGACAAACACACTCTAAAATGGTTGGACAGGACATCATAGCTTTTTTCCCATAGTTCATACATTCATCCTAAAAGATTTAAATTTTGATACTGTTGAGGAAAACTTTTTTTTTTCATTTGTTATACATGTTATGTTTCATGTATATTTATGATCGTGACTTTTCTCACCTTAGAATTCCATGTTTTAGGTGTGTCTGTGTGTAAGAGAGAGATAGAGTGTGTGTGAGCAAGAGAGATAGAGAGTGTGTGTGTGTGTGTGAACGAGAGACAGAGAGACAGAGACAGCGAGAGAGAGACAGACAGAGAGCCTGCAACACCACAAACTGTCTTTGACATTTATTCTGTGTATAACCTATGTTGATTGTTGTTCTTATAAAACATCATGACCATAATGGGCTGGCTCCATGGGTTCTAACTAGACACTTCCATTCTCCACACACTATATTAATGTTTCTCATTTTGTGCCCTAGTAAACATATTTCTGGTTATTGTATAAAATGTATGTTTTAAGTGCTTCGCTTGTTATACCCCCCTCCCTATACTAAAAGTATAATTAATTAATGAAGAGTTAAAATGTTATGGCAAGAAGGACAATATGCATTTCATGAGCAATATCTCTTTTTTCCACAATGTTTCTAAACCTTGTCCGAGAGTGAAAAAAGGTTTATAATCTGTATTTAATATTTAACCCTTTCCCTCATATAGACGCTTTCTGACGCCTCTGCAGCAGACAGCTTTTTGAAAACATAGTGACAAAAGAAGAAATTGCTCAAAACGAGCAATTTCTTCTTTTGCCACAATTTTTCCACTTTTAGTCATAGGTTATCCATTGAATTAAAGAGATTTTCCATTTTTTGACAAAATATGTTCAAAGTAGTCTGCTGCAGAATTGTCATATGAGGGAAAGGGTTAATGTTTCTCATTTTGTGCCCTAGTAAACATATTTCTGGTTATTGTATAAAATGTATGTTTTAAGTGCTTTGCTTGTTATACCCCCCTCCCTATACTAAAAGTATAATTAATTAATGAAGAGTTAAAATGTTATGGCAAGAAGGACAATATGCATTTCATGAGCAATATCTCTTTTTTCCACAATGTTTCTAAACCTTGTCCGAGAGTGAAAAAAGGTTTATAATCTGTATTTAATATTTAACCCTTTCCCTCATGTAGACGCTTTCTGACGCCTCTGCAGCAGACGGCTTTTTGAAAACATAGTGACAAAAGAAGAAATTGCTCAAAACGAGCAATTTCTTCTTTCGCCACAATTTTTCCACTTTTAGTCATAGGTTATCCATTGAATTATAGAGATTTCCATTTTTTGACAAAATATGTTCAAAGTAGTCTGCTGCAGAATTGTCATATGAGGGAAAGGGTTAATGTTTCTCATTTCGTGCCCTAGTAAACATATTTCTGGTTATTGTATAAAATGTATGTTTTAAGTGCTTTGCTTGTTATACCCCCCTCCCTATACTAAAAGTATAATTAATTAATGAAGAGTTAAAATGTTATGGCAAGAAGGACAATATGCATTTCATGAGCAATATCTCTTTTTGCCACAATGTTTCTAAACCTTGTCTGAGAGTGGGAAAGGGTTTATAATCTGTATTTAATATTTAACCATTTCCCTCATATAGACGCTTTCTGATGTCTCTGCAGCAGACGGCTTTTTTGAAAACATAGTGACAAAAGAAGAAATTGCTCAAAACGAGCAATTTCTCCTTTTGCCACTATGTTTTCCAGTTTTAGTCATAGGTTACGGTATATATCCATTCAATCATAGAGATTTTTTATTTTGACAAAAAATTTCAGTCGTCTGCTGCAGAATTGTTGTATGAGGTAAAGGGTTAATTGAGATTAATCTCTGAATGAATGGATCATTTTTCAGTAGAGTTGAAAACATTGTGGCAAAAGCATAAATTGTTCATTATAAGCAATTTCTCCTTTTGCTACAATGTTTTCAACAGTTGTCTGCTGCAAAGGCGGCATCAAGCCTATAAAGGGTTAAGTGAATAATAGCATCTGTCATGTAGAAGCGTTTTTGGGCATGATACACTGCTTAGCCCAGTTCTGGTGATAGTATAGCACACTGTCGCTATAACTGTAAAAGTGTTGAAAGCATCATACAGCCCAAATAAAACAAATTAACGTTGTCTGTTTGAGAAGTGTCGAAATTCATCTACATGAGATAATATTAACATTACTTATTGAATATTGATTTGCATTGCTGAATATTCAGTTTTATATCCCTTTCCCACATATGACAAATCTACAGCAGCCATTTTTAAAAAGATGTTGGCATTTTTTTTTTAATTATCTAAAAGTGCAAGTTTAGATAATAAAAAGAGCTTTAAAACACAATGGTAAAAGGAGATATTGCTCATTATGAGCAATTTTTCCCTTTTGCCACAACGTTTTTAAAAGTCATCTGCTGCAGATACGTTAAAATTTTGTTTATGCATGTAACTTATCTATTCATCTGTTCATTAAACTCTTGTATATAATCTATTTCCTTAATATTAAATTCTCAAATTGTATTATAATTAATATTTATATTCAGTAATAAAATATAAAATCACAAATTTGCTTATTATTGTTTTTACTTCATTGTGTTTTAATTCTTTCCCACAAACATATGTATACGTCTGCAGCAACCATCTTTTGTCACAATATGAGCCTTCCCGCGAGAAAACCAACATTATGGTATCTGAATAATGTATTGACCCAGATCAGCCTACGCAGTCCGCGCAGACTGATCCAAACCGACACATTCTGTCTCAGGGGATAAAGGTATGGAGTAATGATGCCTGAAACAGAAAACCCATAGGAGGCGAAAAATGTCTATCCGGGTAAGCCTGTGCAGCTGATCCTTAGGCTGATCCGGGTCGATACTTCACGCAGAGTCCACAATGTTGGTTTTCTCGCGAGATAGCTCATATTTTCAATTTCATTCAATAGTTATACTTTCAATTATGGAAATCTTCCTTATTTTAGTCTTGATGTTTTCAAAGTCATTGCAGACATTGGGAAACTGTTACGTTGCAAAACCCTTTCAATTGATTGATTGATTAGGGTTTAACGCCGTTTTTAACAATTTCTCAGTTATATCACGGCGGCCAGTTCACCTACTCATGCATTTCCTGGTTTTCTCACACCAGTACTCCACACAACAATCTTCCCAAGCAACTGGCTGCTTTTCCACACAGACTTAGCCCATTGGTGGAAGACGAATGATGCATGTCGCATTGACTTTTGTCAATCCTCGGAAAGAAAGTTGGCAGAGCCGGGATTCGAACTCCCGACTGAGCTACCGGGGCTCGGCAAAACCCTTTCAAAGTAATCTTGCAATTTAATTCTTATTCTAAATTGTTTGTTCTACATGAAGAATAGTCACATGACTGTTGAACCTATATTAAAACCTTGATCATTTACCAAATCTACAAAAAGAGAATATTTCCGGTTCCGGTTGGGCTACAACTTAACCCTTTCCCTCATATGGACGCTTTCTGACGCCTCTGCAGCAGACAGCTTTTTGAAAACATAGTGACAAAAGATGAAATTGCTCAAAACAAGCAATTTCTCCTTTTGCCACAATGTTTTCCACTTTTAGTCATAGATTATCCATTCAATTATAGAGTTCCATCTTTTGACAAAATATTTTCAAAGTCGTCTGCTGCAGAGTTGTTGTATGAGGGAAAGGGTTAACCTTTTCCCATTTACAGACGCATTTTTTAAGCCTCTGAGCGAGAGGTATTTTGAAAACACAGTGGTGAAAGGGAAAACTATTCACAATGAGCAATTTCACCTTTTTGTCACAATGTTTCCAACTCTTTTCAATAATTCAACTTTTATTGATTGTACATAAATTTGGAAAAAACAATTTCAAAGTCTTCTGCTGCAAATTTATTCTATGTGGGAAGGGGTTTCCTCAAAATCTTTATTCCTTTTCAAGGTTAGTTGCATTTAGTTCTATCCCTACTTCATACCTTTCAAGCCACTTTCCAGTTTTAACCCTTTCCCTCATATAGACGCTTTCTGATGCCTCTGCAGCAGATGGCTTTTTGAAAACATATTGACAAAAGAAGAAATTGCTCAAAACGAGCAATTTCTCCTTTTGACACAATGTTTTCCACTTTTAGTCATAGGTGGTTATCCATTCAATTATAGAGTTCCATCTTTTGACAAAATATGTTCAAAGTCGTCTGGTGCAGAGTTGTCGTATGTGGGAAAGGGTTAACAGTTTTCCACATGCAGATGTATTTTTAGGAATCTGTAGCAATTTCTTCATTTGCCATCCTGCTTTTATCACCACTTGATTAATTAACCCTTTCCCTCATATAGACGCTTTCCGACGCCTCTGAAGCGGACAGCTTTCTGAAAACATAGTGACTAAAGAAGAAATTGCTCAAAACGAGCAATTTCTCCTTTTGCCACAATGTTTCCACTTTTAGTCATAGGTTATGCATTCAATTATAGAGATTTTCTATTTTTCGAAAAAATATGTTCAAAGTCATCTGCTGCAGAATTGTCGTATGAGGGAAAGGATTAATTATACTTGCATTTGTAGAGATTTACCATCAAATTTGGCTTCATTGAGACTACATTTATATCAAGCTTTTCCTTAGATAATTGTGAAATAACTTAATTATGCCCTTATGTCACTATTCTGTAACCCTTTCCCACATACAACAAATCTGTCGCAAACGTCTTTGAAATCATCTGGATAAAAATATGAAATTCTCTTATTAAAGTTTCGTTTCACAATACAGTTAAAAACATTGTAGCAAAAGGAGAAATTGCTCATTTTGCTGTGCTGGACATTTGTGAGGTGATTTTAACTCTTTCCCACAAAGAGACGTTTTCTGATGCCTCTGCAGCCGATGACTTTCAAAAACGTTGTTGCAAAAGAAGAAATTGCCACAATGTTTTCAACTTGATTCAATCATTATACTTTCATTTACAGAATCTTTTTTATATTTTTTGCCAAGATGTTTTCAGTTGTCTGCTGCATAGTGTTGTATGTCGGAAACTCCCACTCAACTTGAGGCCAAGTACCAAGTACCAAGTACCAAGTACCAAGTACCAAGTACCAAGTACCAAGTACCAAGTACTAACTCGTTTCAGGAATTAGCTGTCGAGCCTTGTAGCTCAGTCAGAAGAGACACAGGCTTTCCAACGTTTGACAAAAGTCACTGTCATCCGTCTTCCAACAATGGGCTAACAAACAGCCTTTGTGGAAAAGCAGCCAGTTGCTTGGAAAGATTGTTGTGTGGAGTACTGGTGTGAGATAGCCAGAACACACATGAGTAGGTGAACTGGTCACTGTGATATGACTGAGAAATTGTTGAAAACGGCGTTAAACCCCACTAAATCAATCAACCAGGAAACAGCTATCATATGTATCTGTGCTATTCACTGCGTTCATCAAAGAACCAAGAGTTTCGGGGTCTTTTGGAAAGATCTAGCGTATTGCAATTGACTCCACTGTCCCTAACTCTGTCTCTAGAAATCAGGGGCGTAGCTTGGCAATAATCAATTTGTAGGTCTCATGAGAAAATCAACATTGTGAAGTCTGCGTAAAGTATCGACCCGGATCAGCCTAAGCATGCCACACAGACGTACCCGGATATACACTTTTCGCCTCCTGTGGATTTTCTGTTTCAGGAATCACTACTCTATCTATCCCCCCTTAGACGGAATGTGTACGCAGATGTGTATCGCGGCAGCTGCATTTTGGGACATTTTTAGAAAAATGTGTAGGCACGTGCCTAGTGCCATACAGGGAGTTACGCCCCTGGAAATTATCTGTCAGGTGTTTTTATACATTGTGTACAAAATCAAAATGGATGTATAAAAGTTAAAAAGGCTCAAGCAGAACATTAATCGAGGGCTTGTCGTGAAACGGTTGTAACTAAAAACCTATTTTGAAAACCCTGGTTTAGGGGCAATTTTGAACCCTTTGTAAACAATGCACATTTAGGTGCCATTGCTCAGAATGAGCAATGACACCTAAATTTCCATTGTTTACCAAGAAAAATTATTTAACGCTTATAAAGTCTTTATGGCGAGGTGATTAACCTTGGTAATTAAATACCAATTTTAGTTACAACCGTTTCACGCCAAGCCCTCGAAAATTT